>VZRW01002377.1:0-108394 GCA_013398125.1 Aegotheles bennettii | reverse complement strand
GGGAGCCCGGCAGCCGCGCGAGCCGCTCCCGCCCCGGCTCCAGGCGGCGGTGCCAGTGCCCTCCCCGATCGGTACGGCGGTCACTGGGCTGAGCTGCGGGGAAGGGCAGCAAACGGAGATTCTCACTCGGAAAGTAAATAGTTGTGTTTGTCCCGCTCTGCGTGCCGGGGAACTCTCCCGGGGGTGCGCACGGGGTTGCTCACCTGGCTCCGGGGCACGGCAGGTCCTGTCCCGGCCGGGGCCGCCTGCCCAGCGCCGCCGCTCCCCTCTAACACCTGCAACAGAGTCAGAGCAGACAACTCAGGTTCGCTCCCAGTGGGGTCCAAGTTCACCAGCAACAGCCCGAGTTCTTACTTCGGTGCCAAACGGAAATCTTTTGGTTAGGTTTGGTTTAGTGTCCTTGCGGGTGTTGCAGTAATGACTTTTCAGAGTGCTCTTTCTCAGCCACCATCGGAGACAGTTGGCTTCAAATCTGACACTTGGATACAAATTTAAGCTCATTTTTTGCAGCGTCTGTTTCGCTGCTATTGTTTATTAAAATCTCATATTTCGGGAGTTGCAACACAGAGTGTATTCTGAATCTTTTTGTTTAACTATCGTTTTCACTGAAGAAAAAAACCCGAACAAACAAGAAAGCCACTAAATTGATGATTGGGTAGTTCTAACCCGAGTTCAGAATCTAGATACTACCTTCGGAAATAAATGGAAGAAGAGAAATTATTTTGCAGCTTTTCTTCAAGGATAATCTATTAAGGAAATCATCACAGTCTTCTCCAGGTCCAAGTTCCTCTACAAATAAGGAAGGGGATTGCTAGAGAGTAAAGCGATACTTGTGCAGGAACAAGGATGCTAATATATACTGATTTTTCTGCTGGTGACAATTATGTTTCTCAGATTCTGCAACAGGAGCTTGGCTTCATGCCACAAGCAGGAGAGCTGACTTTCTGGTCTCTCCTCTCCTTCCCTTTCCACCAGTGACCCGTGCAGGTTCAGTGCTGCAGCCGTTGTCATTCACTGTTCTACTGAGCTCTGCTGGCCAGCCTAGAGCCCACCAGAGACAGTCTGTTCCACAGCCCTCCTCACTCTGTTCGGGCACTCTCCTCTCCCATAAAAACGTGTGCTGGTTCAGTGTCACTGTGTTATTACTTTCCTTGGGGCATTTCCCTCAGCATTGTTGCTGCTTTAATTTTTCTCGGTGGCATCTCACAAGTTTCCAAACCCCATTTCCTCCTCCTCTGAGGCTGGATGGAGCCCAGCTCACTCACGCACACCCAGCACCTCTCTCTCCCAGCCACCAGCTTTGCTTGCTGTGCTCAGCTGCCTTGTGCAGTCTTCCTCCTCCTCCAGGCTGTGCTGGGTTTCTGTAGCTGGGGGGCCACAGGGGCTGCCTCTGTGAGGAGAGCATGGTGCCGCCCTGTCAATCACTATACCCTTTGCACTTCCCTTGCTGTCCCATAAATGATCTCAATTGAACATTCATTACCAGAACATAGAATGCTCCCCCCTCTCTTGCTGCTTCTTGAACATATCTCTGTTTCAAGTTGTGAGCATGTGTCTGTCATATAACACAATGATTAAATTGCCTGGAATTTATGCTTAGTTCCCTTTAAACAAAATTGTAGATAAAAGCTGGGTAATTTTTTTTTCCATGCACTAAATTCAACAAAGATGCAGTTTCACTTAGCACCCTCAAATAGTCACAGATCTGCATTATCTTTGCTGAATAGTTTTTATGGGGTATTTTCAGGATAAGATTCACAAATAGGCCAGTGTAATCTTCAGCAATCTTTCCTCTTCTAGTATCTTAAAGGCAAGGTAAATTTTGATGCATGTAGGAAATCCAGGTTCTGTTCTCTGCCTGAGTGAATTTAAATTCTCATTGTTGATCTACTAAGTGGTATTTGGGGGTGTAAGAAGAGGGAAGAGAAGATTATTTTCCTGCCAATAATATTTCAATATGTACAAATAACATTAACTGGAGTGGGAATTAGATCAGAGTCTTCTCTCAGGTGTGAATCAGGAAAGTAGAGATCTGCTCATACTTCTCAATCAGCATTTATTTCCATGTGGAATTCAACAGGGCTCCAGCAAGAGAAGCTGGAGGAGCTCTGCTTTGCAGCCTCGTGGATAACACTCGCCCTGGATGTAGGGGCGTGGATGCAAATAACTGACAAGAAAATTAACTGAGCACAGAATGCTAAGGTGCTTTTAACGCATATGGTAATAGTTCTGGTACCTTTCTTAGGGTTTGGATAGACAAAGAGATCGACTGTCCAAAGTAGGGAAATTTATTATCAGCTTTTCTTCACTCAGCCTTGTGTTCTTCCTTTGCTTAGAAGTCACTGAACTTGGTGTCATAGCACTGCTTAACTTCTTCCTTGCCCTTTCTGTTTCCTAAAATAAAACTGCTTTCTGTTCTGATCTCACCCGAAAAGTGCCTCATCCCATTTATACTAAGTTCAGTGTAAACTAGTGTGCTTCCTGGAAACGTCCACAGTTACCCATTTTCGGAGGTACTTACCGCAGGATGAAGGAAACTTTGTCAGGTGACAGAAGAGCTTGTATGATTTAACACAAAATGGTCAGTGCTAGCAAAACAGGCAAGAGCCTCTCAGGGGCTGTTTGTGAGCAATGTTATTCTTCACTGTTAAGTGCTTCTGAGCCAATGCCAAACTCTAGTTTACCAACACTTTGTCACCATTGTTCAGAGGCAGATACACACTGGCTTCTTTCAGATGATGTAACAACACCTTTTCTTTGAAGATGTGTCCCTGCTTCAATTGTTTTGGTAGGGCTGCTGGAAGAGTGGATGATCCCCATCATACTGGGATGCTGTTATCCCCTCTCTTTCACTTTGGAGTATTTTTGATGGCACTTGGTGAGCAAATGGCTCTTTTTCATGCGTTGCTCAGCAAGGTGTTCCCGCCTGTCAGCTGTTACAGACACCAAGAGATAATGCTGCTTGTTTCACAGATTTCTTATTAACAGCTTGTTTTGCTTACAGGACTCAGAGTACACCCACTGTACATCACCGGCTCTCAAATACACTTCTCTAGTGTAATATTTGTAATATTATCAGTATTTCAGGGGCTCATACTGCAGCTGGTCCCATGATTCAACTGCAATTGAATTGGTTTGTGATCTAATAGCTCCATTGCAAATGTAGCAGCGTTTTTTTTCCCGCAGAGTGTTAAGAGTTTGTGAAGCAGTTAAGGTCATATGGCAGATATTCTCTTGCTTCCTGGAATTCTCAATATTCTTAAGCACTGTAGCTGCTGCTGGTTTTACTTTTTTTTTTGTTTGTTTCATATTATTGCAGTGGAATATGAAGTCCTTAGTTTTGCCTCATGACTCTTCGTCTCCTGTAAGCATTTTTTTTCTTCTTCCCTACTGCAGAGACACTGGTTTGGGCTTTGTGTCTTGGTCCTTGTCCTGCTCCCAGAACTTTTTATCACTGTTTTACCTTTTCTACAACGCATGCTGTTTTTGATGTGATCTTTTTCCTGCAAAAGATCCTGCAAAGACCTGGTCTTTGCATTGCTTTAGGACCTATGTATTTGTCTAAATAATAATCCAAACCAATCAAAACCTTCTCTAGTTTAAACAGGAAGCAGGTGTTCCACAGATGATCTAATCTCTAAGTAGAAAATTTTAGTGCCTCCATACTTTTAAGTGGGAATGGCAGAATTCTTAGGTCTGTAATTTAAATGCCTGTTCCCTAGTTATTTCTCCTTGCTGGCATCAGGAAATATATAGTCGCATTTCTCTTGAATTTTCTAGCTACACTAACCATTTCAGTGTCTCAAATATAATTTCTTGTCATGGTGGGACAATATTTACATTTAAAGTATTTCAACTTAGAATAGGCAACATATAAGTGAATCTCTACATGCTCTGATATCATGGAAAAATAATTTCATAGAATCATAGAAACATTTGATTCATTTTACAGAACAATGCTTGGAAATTTCAGCTTTCATTTAAAAAATCTGAACTGTGTAGTTCTTAGAGTTGCAACATTAACCCAAATATGTAAAGTAAGCAAAAGACAGAATATCTGTAAAAAAGGAAATATAACAATATTTTGCAAAGAAAATGGAAAGGTCTGATTCTTTCCTAATGTACATTTTAATTACTGTCAACTACCATAATGTACCCTTAAGCAAAGTAGTCATGAAATATTATTCTGATTATGCCAAACTTAAGAGTCCTAGAAAATCAGGCTTAGTGAATGCACATGAAATTGCTTCAGATTGCAGAATACAACTAGACACTAATAGCAGAATTGTTTCCAAGCAGATAATGACACACAGTTGCTTGCTATTCTTGTGATAATACCTCAGATTTAAAAAGGGTATGAAAGTGGAAGTCAAAACTCATTTCATATTCAGAGCATAAAACACCAGTAAAGGGCGACTAACTATTCTGTCTTGTTTTAAGAGTGTCACTTAATAATAATCCAAATAGTAAATGCTGATATATGACCAGTTTTACAACAAGACCTGACTATACATGAAGTTAGTTTGTGATTCTTGACAAAATTCCACAGGATAGTGCAGAGATAGCAGGAAAATTCTCAAAATTGTCTATTCTCAAACCTTTTCAAAGAACACTCCATTGCAGCAGACAAATCAGCTAAACAACTAGAAAAAAGGATTTCTCAAGAGGCAAACTTAAAAAAGAATTTGACACATGTAAGGACTGAGAGATATTTAAAGGTAAATGAACCTACAAACATGCTTTATCCTACAATTGTTATTGTAAACCGAAATGAGCACAGACATGAACTGATTCATGTGATCTAAATAAACCCATCAAACAATATTACCTGATGAAAATCATGAAAGAAGTGGCAGCTAAGATCTCAGAACAAAGATATTCACCTTGTTAGATGCCATAACCACACTTTGACAAGTAAGATGACAGAAGCCCTGAATTAGAACTTGGATGCTAGCATTATAATTGGAGGCCAACAGTTCCACTTTAAGCATACACAGAAACTGGAGAAAATAGGGGCAAATATGTTTCAGCTTATAATTTTTAAGTTAGCCTTTTCTGTGTCTGCACACAGACTACTTTACATGTACAAAGCAAAGGGATAAATATACAGAGAAAACAGTTACCCACAATCCCAGTACAGATTCCAGGCCTTGTACAAAGTTTTGACAGAAGTAAGGAACTAGGGTAGAATTCTGAAGATGAAAATTACCCATTTCAATCTTCTTGTCTAGAGGAATAGAGGAGCTAGTACAGAACTCTAGGAAAGCCTAGTAAACAACCAGAAACAACCCATCATTAAAAAGACATCTCTTCTAGATAGGGAAGTCATATCTACAAATATCCAGATACATCAGTTTCATAGACTGTAGCGCATCACAGGGATACTCCAGCTAGTTTTTATCAAACTTCTTGGCAGGACAGTTTAGATTGTTTAGGATTCTGTTTTGCCATAACTCTAGCATATGCAGTGATGAGTTGGCTTGTTTACAGCCTGTTTGGGTATCTCTAAGACACACTTTGGCCTGAAGTATATATGTGTTTGCTCTCTTCTAAAGTTGTGGTCTCATCTTACGTATTTTGGCCAGCTTTCTGCAACCCAGGATAAGTAACTTTGCACCTGCCTGTCTTAAAGCATTTCTTTAAGGTAGCTCTAAAGGTTATTTACATTATTTTTGTGCGAACATCCAATCTTCATTGTTACTGTTCTCCCAATCTTTGGCTCACCCATGAGTTTTAGTGTATATGTTTTAGACATATGTCTATATCTTTATAGAAAAGATTCAGGCTCCCCTTTTAGCCCTACCAAAACTCACTGACAGTATCCTCATTTGACAATGAATTTTCATTCATACACACTTTTTATCCTGATCAGATTTTCCACTAGTTAAACATTTCCCCCTTTTGAAACACAATTGTTGGGATTGTCCTATTTGTGCACACTAAAAGTTTCAGGCAAAAAAATAGAAATGCCTGATTTTGGGTAAACCAGCTTTTTAATAGAAAACTATAAGGAACTTTAATGATTTCTTGTTACTGTTCGCATGCTACTTCCACCATTTTCCTCCCAAATGGTTTCACCCATACAACCCTTATTTTACTTCTTCACTTATGTGCTAGGGGGTATGCTCACCTCTTCTTTAGTTGGATTTGATAATCTGTACATGTTGTCAAAAGTGTGCCTTCGGACTTTCCTTGCACACACATTTATCTGTAATATTCCCAGGTTCTTTTCTTCCATTGTTGAGTTGTCCATACATTTAAATGTCCTTACTGTTACATGTCATCCTCTCTAATTTTTTTCTACCAACATTATATCTCTTATATTACAATCAGATTTTACTCTTCCAGTCACACAAATAATTTGATATGTTTCAGTAACTTCGGTTGTACCCCCTTAACTAAGGATTTATTTCAGAGTCTACACAGACAAACAGCACAATCTGTTATACTTACCTGACACTTTAAAACAATCACAGTCAAAATAACAACCGCTATTTGTTTTAGTTATTATTATTAACGGTTCATGAAAGTGTATACCCTGTAAACAGAAATTACGGAGAGATTATGACCTATGGTGTATTATAGACAAGGTGGTAAAAATACCCTGTACAGTATGAATTTGAGCTCTATTTTTTGCAGTTTTTGCATTCATGAAACACTTCCTGCTGGCAGAAATAGCAATATTTTTTCACAGTCTTTCAAAATGTGTTGTAGTTCAACTGCTGCAAATGCAATAGATACTTTCTTAAAGTGCATCACAAGGTTGTTCATTCTCGAAAAGGGGGGCATTTTTACCATGAGCAGAGAATACTATCTAGTAAAAAAGAGTAAAGATAGGAAATTAAGTCTTTAGAAGAAAAAGGTTGGACAGATTCAAAAAGATCCAAAGGAATTATATTCTTCATGCAAGATAATGCATATCATGTTACTTTCTCATCTATTCCATCAGAGAAATGCATGTGTACCATAGCAACCAGCTTGCTTCATAACTTCATAAACCTTATATGTTAAATCATTAAACTAAAGCTCACTTACTTTCTCTGAATTGGTGAGCAGCATTTTTCCTGTTCTCTTTAGCAACAGTTAATAAAATATTAATAAACAACTCAAAAATGGTTAACCATGCTGAATGCTTGAACTTTTACATACTTCCTTTGATGTTTTCTAATACGCAGCAAGAAGATTTCTTTAAAGTAAATACTAAGGTTAGAACACATGACTTTATGTGGCTTTTGCACACAAAACACAAAACCAAATGCAATTATGTCAAGAATTTTATTGCATAGCATAATTTATATTCCCACTTCCTCACCTTTAGCCTTTCTAAGTGGACAATGGGGTTTTCTTTCTTGTTATATAAATTACTGTCTGTGGAAACACTTCCTTGAACCTCTGGACAACTACATTCGATTATCTGTAATGTTACATTTTCAAATTATGAAGGAATACTGTGGCTTGCTATTTTTTCATGCCATTATTCTTTAATGAAATCCAAAGTGACCAGTAACAGAGTTCAAACCACTTGCAGACTTAAAAAATACAGGATTAAGTTTAAGCATTGCTTTTCCTGCCCTGCAACCAGAAGTGCATTGTGTTGGCTGAAGTAATCAGAGTTAAGCTAAAAATCTCAGCACACCCTCTAAGAAATTCAACTCTTCCCAAACTTTATTTCAAGTAAAAGCTTGAGTGAATATATGGGTATTCAATATGACAGGAGGGGCAAGAATACATGGTTTGCTGCAGCCTGGAACTTCATTACCATCTATCTTCAACCAAAGATGTACTCATACAGCGATCGCCTGCAAGAAAGCCCCATTTAATGTGATTTACCAGTGCAAGTAAAAAGACAGAAGCAATACATGACATTACCAGACTTCAGCCTTAAAATCAGGAGTAAACAAGAGTAAACAGAATGTCCTAGATCAGCTTTAATGACCAAGGTTTTTCAAGACAGCATGTCTCCAGTCGTCCTGGTGAGTGCTATATACATATGGACTACTGAGACTGCCAGCCCAGCATAGGTCTGATCGATACTAGATTGGACACGGTCATAGTGAGATAAACAGACTCCAAGTGGTTAGATAGTGTAGAATACACATGAAAAACACTTTTATTGCTAGGGATGTCTGTGGAAAGCAATTTTGAAGAAATGTAACATTTTGTATTAAAAAAAAGGTTAAGGCACAGGGAAGTTAATAATATTTTCCGAAGCAATGGATCACACAGATGGCATATGAAATTGTTATATGTACAGGAGTACATTATAATTTTTAATATATGTACTTACAACACCAGCAAACAATTAGTGATCAGTCAGTAGGCTCAGTTTTCCTCACCATAGTATCTGATAAAGAATAACTGGTGGCAAACAAGTAGATGATCTCACAATCTGTTCAAGCAGTTTGCAAACAGAAAGAAGGACTGAATTTCATTAACATATTTTTTACTGCACATTCTTTCCATGCTACTCATAGGTTTAATAGTGGCTTACAAAGTATTTAGTACTGGTACACAGAAATACCACAAACATTAAACTTTTCAGCTCCAGCTAAATTTGCACATGATAAGTGAATAATACTATAAACTGTAGAATTGCTGTTTTAGAATGTATTGTACTAAGTAAGCAACTTTCTGTGGGTTTAATATTTATGCATGCATGGGGTGGTATTTATTTGAGTGCAAAAAGTAATTTCACATAAAAACAACATGTAACATGAATTGATGTTCAGCTGCTATAATGAGTTTCCATTGATAAGGGTAACAGCAGCAAACCTCAGCCTGAGCTTGGACAACTAATTTCTGTGGTCATTCTAGCCTGCAAAAGGCTGAGACCTGCAAATCAAGGACTGATATTGAGAGTCTTCTCTTCTTCCCCAAGAGAGCTGTAGCTGTATTTGAGGTCTTGAGGTCTTGCCCTCAGTTAGCTTGCCTGAGAAATTATCCTTGGACTACCTTGGATCATTGATTCCACTAATGTATGGGCAGTAGATATTATCTACTGTCAGATTTAAGATTTAATTTACCAGTTACCAGCAAGTAGGGATCTTGCAAATGGTAATACAACATTCTTTAATGACCTGCTAATATTTCTGTTGAGCAGCAAACATAGATCACTGTCCTCAAAGACAGACTGCTTATAACATTGCCTTTTTCTGCTAATTCTTTTAAAGTAGATGCATTGAAGTTTAAGATCAGATTTAAAATGCTGGATAAAAAATAGTACCCTTAAAAGATCTATTTCTTCTTAACAGCTTTTAAAAGTCTAGTGTTCGCTGTATTAATTTGCACAAAAGACTTAAAACCAGCCTGCTGCAGGCTCTGCTTTTGTGTACTGTGGCAGAATGAATTATGAATGATTGCATCATTTACATTCTAAGTTTAGTTTTCAAGTATGGTTGATTTTGCTTAAATGAGAATCCTGTAGCTATTTAGTAATTAGGACTGATAGTTCTATGAAGTTCATAATTGGTCCCCAAACAGGTGTTCCCTTTCTTTTTGAAAAAATTAGGTATATTTTCACCCTGCTGCATGTGAGCTCATGGAAATTTCCTGAACCTAAAAGTATACAATATTCATAACAATTTTGTATTATAAAGTCAAAATTATACTTCACTTTAAATGCCTACTCTGCTAATGCATTAAATTTGAACTTCAGTCAGGCATCATTTCCAACAGTGCTGTGCACCCTCAGCCATGAACAAAGTTAACAACAACTGCAATTGCTCAGTACAGATTGTCTGATAATATTTTACGGGAGTGTCTATAATGAGCATAGCTATTCTAAATAATAATTCTGCATAGGTTAGATATATAATGCTGGTTTTCAGTATAGACTGTGTCTACCATGTATAGATAGATGGTTTTGCATGTATTCAAAATAAACCTGCTACTGCCTACAAAAATCAGGTATCATCTACAGACTGAGTGTCAGGAATCACACAATACTTGAAGGGGTCACCCCCTTGAAGTTTCTGTGAATTGTCTTAGCTCCATTATCTTAAGTTTGTGTCTCTACTTTGAAAATGGTAGCACCTGGCAATCATTTATCATATCTGATTGTTCTCCAATGATTTGAGCTCAGACAAGTTACCTGATCATCAGTGCAGGCAATTTTTATCTAAAGCACCAGTATTGACTACAAGAGATCTGATGGCAGTTTTAAAACCTTTCTGCATTAATAGCTGCCTCACTGCATTTAAGCATCCTGTCTCTTAGATGCTGTGACGAATGTGACACTGCTATTATATGTCCCAAGTACCCACTATTAATGGTGACACCATCTATTCTACAAAGTGGTAATTGCCTAATGCTATCTATCATTGCAATTTATGACCACCTTGGGAAAAATACTCCTTTAAAATTACACAAGTATTTAGTGAAAATAAGTAATTAACCAGTTACCTTGTTGGAATTACTTTAGGGTAGCTACATATTATGGGATATTAAAGGCCTTTACTTACACTCAGAAACCATAGTTAGCACCTATTTTGTA
This sequence comes from Aegotheles bennettii, assembly GCA_013398125.1. Taxonomy (NCBI): domain Eukaryota; kingdom Metazoa; phylum Chordata; class Aves; order Caprimulgiformes; family Aegothelidae; genus Aegotheles; species Aegotheles bennettii. The sequence continues at coordinate 97,902 of VZRW01002377.1, read as the reverse complement.
ATTCTCTTGGCAGTTAAGAAGATTGCTGCCAAAGTCAAAATCTATGCTGATTCTCTTGGCAGGAAATGGAAGGACTCAGTGAGCAAGACTGATTTCTTCCACAGTGAATCCAGACTGACCTACCAAGCATCTCTGGTATTGAACTACTCTCACACATGTGCCTGTTTCCGTGCCTATCCTTCAGCTAGATTGTTAAGACCATAGTGGCTCTGGGACTGTCTTGGTAGCTGTCACAATACAGCCCTATTTCTTTGAGTTGTCAGCGTATTAATAACACCAATTCACTGCTATGAATGTTGAGATGTGGTATCACATAGAGGGAGAGTGAGCAGTGGGGCTGAAAAACACAGAGAATTAGCCACTAGAGCTAAAAAAGCTAAAACCCACAGACTCTTTTATCCCCAAGGAGGAGTAAAATTTGATGAGAACAAAAGTCACTTGACAAGAACCAAACTCATCTGCTCTTTGCAAGGCAGCTTTTTGAAGAGGTGTGAGGCTTTAATCCAGGCAGTACTGCACCACCTCAGAATTTAAATGAACAAGGGAATTAGGCATATTTGTTAGATTATATTTCATTATTGACAATCTTTTTAATTGGAGAACAATAGTTTCAGAAAAAAATTGTAGGAGGCAGTTACTTTTTGTGAAAAAAGCAGCTTTTTCTTCTAAAACAGACAGTTCTTTTCCCACTTGTTTTATCTGAAATAAATGTGAGTGCTTTAGGTAAAAAAATGTATTTTAATAGAAAATAAAATTTTGCTACAGATAATTATTTTTTTGAAGCCAGTTTAACAGTAACATATGGCCTCCTCTAAAGTCCATCACAATCCCCAGAGAGGCTCCTATAAATGGTTAAACTCCAACTGTCTGTGCTCAGCCTAGACTGCCGCTCTGCTTTTCTCCCGTATTTTTTTTTCTTTGTGATCAATTATTAACTAAATTGCTTTCCAGTTCATAGGCTACTATTTGGTCCTTCAAGGTGCTCAGCAGTTCTAGTTCCACTTGAAATCCAAAGAATCTACAACAGAGACCACTGCCCAGAGGGTCCCTGTGTTATCAGCCCCAGGAAAATGATGACAGAGCCAGTCCCTCTTTGAGCCCAACACCACACAGTTTCCTTGGACATGGAAAAGTGCACCGATTCAAGGCTTTCCTCAAGGCTGCACTATCTGGCCAGCACCCCTCAAGCCCATATTCCCAGCATGCCACTGACTAAAGAGAATAACTAAACATCACATTTTACACAACTAAAATTCATCTTCCCCTTAAAAATTATATGGAGAAATGCTCTTAGCAAGGTGTAGAAATTTATTCCGTATCCAACGGAAAAAAACCCCCACAAAACACAACAATCAACTGTATTCTGCTGTGCCTTGCTACTCTTTCTGCTATTCAAATGTATGGCAACAAGTCTTTTATCACTGAAATTAACAATGAGGGAAGTCAATGGCAATTATTTATCATGTAACCATGCAGGACATTAAGAATTACATGTTCACATGAATTTATAAATGCACACAGATTTATTTAAAATCTCCTCTAGGCAGATACACGACCATGTATTTTATTGTCATAAATTACAAGATGCTGGGAAATAGAACATACCTAATGAAGTACTGACTGACAGATCTATAAGAAAAGCCAAGGATTTGAGGAAGGACAGAAAGTTTGAAACATTTTCATTTAGTTGTAATTAAGCCCAAAATTCTTTTGGGGCTAAATCACTCACCAGTGCCATTCTGTTCAATGTCCCAGTGGAGCCAAAATAGAAATGCTACTGGCTTGATACTTCACTGATCAAAGAATAAATGCAGTAAGAACAGTGTTTGTGCCACAAATGTCTTACAGCTCTCAATATGATAAATAATTTATTGAGACATTACAGAAAGAGTTTGCAACATTTTGATGGGGCAGAAGGAAGCAAATTTTTTTACTCATATTTTGTGCATTGTTGGGAGATAAAGAGTGAAAGAGTAAAGAGTGAAAACTCCAGAACGCAAAAGTTATCAACAAGCCTTCAGTCCCTCTACAACAGATCCCATTAATTTTGCAGAGCCAGAGGTTGAGTACATCCTCCTGATCTCTACAGGGCAATGTGTGCTACACTCCAAATTCCCTGGAAGAAACACATGTATAAAGTCTAGAAACAATGCTGCCCAAACCTTCTGCAAGAGGAACAAGTCAGTGGTACAAGACATTCAAGTTGTAGGATTTGAGAAGCAAATGTTCTGGAAGATTTGATCTTGGACGACAGTTATACAATAGAGGTGTCACAACAAAACTGAGTGTGAATACTTTGCAGGATTTCTTGGAGTTAGTATCAAACGTGGCACTACCCCCCTGCCCTTTCCAAATCATGAAAACACACACAAAGTCTTAACAGATTACCGAGAATTTTGACTAAGATTTCAGCATGTGGTCCTATGAGGATTTATTATGTAAATGAGTACATATGAGCAAAATTAATTTGATGCTTCATGTATAAGAAAGAAGAAAAATGCTTTTCCATTTTCAGCAGAAAGCAGGTGGTAACCAGTTTACAACACAAGTCTGTCCATACGTAATAGCAACAAAAGAACCTAGATCATCCCAGACAGTCATTCTCTATTTCCTTATACTATTTGTGAAGAAAAAGCAATGTGACAGGCAAGGCTGCAAGCAAAGGAATTGCCCACAAGATGTTTTACAAATTGCAGTAGAAAAAGCTTTTGAAAGGAAAGCAAAATACAGGAGAGCAGAAACAATTCGACATGCAGCACTCTAAATTCAGAAATGCCAGCAGGCGATGTGCAGTTCCTCAGAGTTTTGAAAAACATGTTTGTCAGGTTTAATTATTTATTTACTTCACAGAATAAATTATTCCAAAGTAGAATTGCTTAGCACAGCTTCTAAAAGTAACCGAGCCTTGTACTGATACCTTTATACCCACATCTAATGAAGAAACTGAAAATACATTGGATTATAGAGATGAAGGGCACTCAAATTCAAAGAAAGTGCTCTCTTTTGTGATTACAGCCTATTTACTGTAACCTGGTGTCGAAAGCTGTACTAGGTATATCACCCATCCTGCTGCAGGCAGCAGTCTTCCCTATTCACCACCCACTTGCCGCAGCTTCTCCTACAGCCTGCCCTGCAGAAGCCATGTTAGAGCAGAGCTCTCCAAGAGGAGAATGAGTACTCTCTCTCCCCCAACATGCAGGAACTAAGCAGAGTCCTACCAGCTTTCAAAACAGTGAAAGTAGGAGGTCATATTTTGTATTTTTTATTTAGTTTGCTGTCTCTCAAAGCCATGAGAAGAAACACATTTCACAATACACACAGCAAAGAAACCTGGGACACGCTGAACCTGTGGCCCTTATCTGCTATTTTCTTATATACTATTAAAGCATCTTGAGGTTTCTGATAAGTTCTATTCTCTGTAGAAAATAATTATACAAATGATGCAGCTGTTATTTGATAGCTTTAATTAGCTGCAAGTGCCAGAGAATTCAGTTTTAGTAGGAGAACCTGTTCATTTGAATTAACCAAGAAATTGGCTATTTCGCCCTAAGGATGTGGTCACTTTTAATGATTTTATTATTTGGCTTAATATCTCCTTGTCAATGTAAGTGAATAGGTCACAAATGAGTCTTCTCTACTTGTGCCATTTGCTGCTGTTTCCAAGTGCCCTACAGAGTTGTGACTGCCTTGCTAATGCATCCTGCTTGCTAATGCGTTTTCCAAGAGCTTTTCTGGCACAGCTTCTTTTTGTGACACTGGTCAGTTTGTGTTTGACAGCTCTGGGTGAGTGTCTGTGTCCTGAAGTACATCTGCATCTGAAGTACACACTGTGCATCTACTGAGCACGCTCTTCATATCCATGGAGATAAACTGCTGGCTGGTGATTTTGGTTTCTTATCTCTCCATGTTGGATGAAAGTATGTATATCCAGAATCAGAATCTTTTATAGACATTTGCTTTTTAGGGTGTCTGACTTTACACTTTGGGTAGCTCCAGCTCTCACAGCCATATGTTAGCAGTAAGACTGCACTGGAGTTTAAAACTGTCACTCTTGTTGTAGTGCTATATGGCTTTCATTTTTTCATATTTTCCTACATTTCTATTTTCTGCTACAAATATATTTCCTATTTTTAATATGATTCCTCTTGAATTCTCTGTTCGCTAGTATAAGTGCTATGGTATGTTGCCTTCCAATGTGACTATTTTGCCTACCATCTGAGCTTGAAGGATTTTGTTTCGGCATCAGTGATTTCTAATTACTGGATTGCCCTTTTTGACTGGTTTTGTGTGTCTTCCTTCACAAGTTGACCTAACAGTTGATACTAGCATAGTGTCTATGACTTTCCTTCCAAGAGTGAAAAGAATAGACATTAGTCGGTCTCTTAGAAGTTTTGGCCCACAATTTCTAGAGTTGAAGCACTCCTGCTCTGGGCAAAAAACCCCAGTGTTTTCTCCTTAATTTAATTAAAATCTCATGTATAACACAATCAATCCTCCCTCCCTCCTTTAGGGCTTAGAGGTAAGCACTCTGGAAGGGGGCTGAGCACACACTACAGAGAGCTCATGTAACAGACACAGCTCTCATGGATATGTAGTTAGCTGGGTGAGCTTCCTTTCTGAGTTTTCAGATTGCATTAATCCCCAGCTGTTAGACCTTTCGTTTCTTTTTGGAAGAAATGTCAAAACTGCCAAGAATCTGTCAATCCCTGAATATAACTATGCACTCTATTCACCTGAACTCAAGTACTTGTGGTGTTATCCCATTTGGGAGATGTATATACCGGTCAGAAAATCCACTTAAACAACAGAACACCATACACATTAGCAGTAGAAATAAAGCGTACAATCACAGGTTCCTGAGACTGGTAAGCATTACATGTGCTTGCACAGTGCACTTACACCTCACTGGCTTGATGGCAACATAGGCAAGACTAACTTCTTCAGGCACATTCAAACAAGCCTTATGTTTTAGCTTGGTTCCCTGATAGGCGTTTTTCTGCAAGAAGTAAATCTCTTTCCTTTAGCCACAGTCAAGACTTCTGTTAGTCTCTGTCGCAGCCTTTTTTCCATTACAGGACAAAGCAAATTTTGTAGGTTCACCAACACAGCAAAAATAGCAAAATGAATAGTTTTGGTATTGCCCTTTAACTCAAGTCTTTGCAAACAGATGGCTATCATGAGCAATTTTTTTTCCTTTCTGTCGGTATTACAGACATCTCACTACTAAGATAACTGTACTCTGTATATAGTCCATAATAAGGTCAACATGCCCAGCCTCATACATTCTCATAGGATGACTCCAAATCTATTGAAATTCTTTTACGGTCCACAACATGTGCTTCCTCAGTTCCATGTTTGGACAAGTCCATGAACGGATACAGGGACAAGTCAAAGCTTTTTACTTTCCTGTGTCTACTAAGAGTCCTAGCACTACCTTGATCTTAACACCAAAGGAGGCAGATTGGGCCTGGATCACACATCTAGCAGAGGAAGGCTCCCTGCCTGCTGTCCTGCTCATGCACAGCCATCTGACTTGAACCACTGTATGTCTTACATGTTACTGTGGCTTCAGTTTTAATTAATATTTCAAAATGGGACACACCACTTTAAAAAAGTGACGGTGAAAAAACAGCCAAATATAATAAAATAAAAGGAGATAAAAGGATGGGTTTGAACACTTGACTTGTAACTAATAGGATTCTTTATCCATTGTATTTAGAGTAATTATATTTGAAATGGCTGGGGAATTGAATAAAGATTTTTTTCACCTGAAATGACACATGATGTGGTAGATGCTGCAATGCTTTTTCTGTAAGCCACATGTATCTGAGATGTCCTGCAGATATTCTACAAGTCATTCCTGTGACTACTTCACCTTCATTAGTGCTTTAATGATCCTTCCAGAAAGAAGAGGAGATACAAGAAAATTTTTTTAATCTTCATTTCATGAATGAATTTAGATGTGGAATCTTTTATCAGGTAAGAATGTCTTCTTGTGAAGGCACTGCTATGCAGTTCTGACACCAAAAAAAGAATACTGTGCTGTATTTTTATTTTATTTGTGATTCTCTGTGCATCAGTGCACTAGCCTTTTTATACTGGAAAATTAGTTTAAAAACCTGTGAAAGGTAGTAACTTCAGCATCTGTTTGTGAATAACACTATAAAGATATAGGGGTTTTAAATAACTTGTAATAGGACGGTTTAGAACTTTATAGTGTGATTAGTGCAGAAGATACTGATCTAACTTACTCAAAGTGTGAATCTAGAATTCTTTTATGATTGACATAAATTACCTCAGGTGTTTATAGATGTAAATTGGAACAGAATCAGTTTGTGTGTCTCACCAGCATAACAGGATATTATCAATGCCTTGTCTCTCAACCTTGCTTCACTTGAACAGTCTAACTGTCCCAAGTTTTTTCTCACTTCTCCCTTCTTTGTTTCATTATTTTCAAGCATTTGTTCAGCTCTTCTCTACAGACCTTTGTGGATCCTTTATATCTGTCAGCTTCTGACTGTAGCGTATGCCTTGGGAATTTAAGTAGAATAAATGATATACCAATTTCTAGTAGGCAGAAGTCAGTATAACATTTTGTGTAGCTACATATGTACACATATAGAAAGCTCTTCTGTATTCCAGATGTTCAAGCATATGGGAAAAAAGATTCAGTGAATTGGAACCTTTTAATATAATCGTTCTGTGAAAAGCTCTCTAGCTGTCTACTTCACTGAGAATTTTCTAGCTTTCTAAATGTAGAATAGGTTGTCGTTCACAGATGTGTCTACACCTGCAAACCTAGTGCCTAACATTATGTTTCTGATACTAAGAAAGAAAAGTTGGGAAATGAGCTGTGTGCTGTATACTGCATCTTATCCTGCTGATGGGCAGACAACATATGCAGGGAATTCCCATTCAGAGCACAGAACAAAGAGAAAATTGCTTGTGCTCTATTTTTGAAGTAAGATGATGTTTTGAAAACTAAAATCTTTATCTGATCCATGAGCTTTTTCTGATGTTCTAGAAAATATCAGGTAAAATATCATTCATGGTAGTGTAACTTTTCTCTCTAGCTGCAGCACCACTATTAATTCAGGTCTATACCCTATGTTGTTGTTGTTGTTATTATTATTATTATTATTAACAACAACAACAGCAACAATTCTACACATAGCAGGTCTCCTGCAAGCATAGCTGTCTAGTTTACCAAGACAGCAAAGACTGTAAACTTTAGAAAATTAGAAAGATTATGTTAGAATTTTTCTTTAGTGCTTTCTAGAGAAATCTTTCATATAGTTTTTCTCCTGGACATTACTGTTCTGGACCCTTATATATTTCATGCTACTGTTTTCTGCTGTGAGACTTTGGAGGTCCCTGAGAGCCCTGTCATCAAAATTGATACTGATCACTTTCATATTTTGAGATAGCTTGAGTTCTTCAATTTCTGTAATTTCTGCTTCATCACTGTCCTTTTCCTACTCTGCAGTGTTTTGAAATACAGGGAATAAATCTGCTATTTATTTTGAAAATCATAATTTCAGAATCCATTTTTTTAAAAAAAGAACCAACATAAAACTTGCTAAGACCCATGTCATAATTCTGCTTTCCCCACAATTAACAGAAAGCCATGTCATTGTTTCATTTATTATATCCTTGCCTAGCAGAAAATGCACAAAATCACAAACCAGTCTTTCCTGGGAAGGTTCCCTTCTCCTTTTCTGAAATGAAGTCTTTCCTTATGAATAGTGGCTGACTGACAGTCTTGAAAGCTCCATTTTTCTTCATATAGACAGCAAATTCATAGTCAAAGTTTGTAGTGTGAGATTGCCTATAGTGACCTGCACACTATGCCCACACTAGTTCAGTAGAGCTCTCCATTTTGGATCAGGCACTAATTAAGTTAGCAAGTGATTTTTTTCTCTAATTAATCCAACAGCTGAAATGCAACTAGTACAAATTCCATTAACTTTTGTGACATGACATCAAAATCCCTGGAACTATGTTGAAATGACCAGTTCATTTCACATAGAGTTGGGGACAGATTTTTCTTTGGTATCCTTACAGTTCTTTCAATCTAAGCCCTATCTTTGTCATATTATTTCTATGTGAGTAATCTTTCTGGAAAAGGATTAACAGCATTTAATATCTCTCTGTTCTAGGTCACCAAAATCATATTCCTACTCTATTTTGGTGATCCTCTAACTCTGTTATATCACAAATCCATGCATCTATGCACTCACAGCAATTCCAGGCTCATATGGATTCATTTTCTTGCCTCTTTTCAAAGGCTGTTAGCCAGAAGTTCTTGTTAGACCCCAGGCAGAACTGAGTTCATATAACCAGTGTCACATCCCCTTTAAAACTGGTGTTTTTCAGGTACTTCTGTGTGCCCTAGAGGCCCTAGGCTTAATTTATCTCTTTGGCGAACTGCGCAGCAAGTCCTTTCCAAAGATTGAAGGCACCTACGAGATTCAGTAAAAATAGATGAAAATCAGACATCCAAATCCGACCTCAGTAGTGAGACAAAGCAGAAAAGCTTTGGCAAAAAAAAAGAGCTGAAGACAAAAAGAACGGTGCTAAAAGTCTTCTCCAGCAGGCCTCAGCAGGAGGTGTGATGAACTTTCACAGGATCCCGTTAGCAAGGAGCTCCACACCGCTGCGGCTGCCCCCGCGGAGGGGCCGCTCAGCACCCGCCCCCTGGACAGCTCCCGGGCAGCCGCCGCGGCTTCGGGCGCAGCTCCGGCTCCTGACCCGGCACCGCACGGAGCAGAAGGACATCTATTATTAAATATAATGAACTGCATTAGCTTATAAACGGCACAGGGAGAAATTTAAATCTCATTTTTCTGTGTCCAGCTCTTCATTATCATTTTGGGAAGAGTTAGAAGCTACTGCTCTCCTTCTGCCTGTTGTCTTTTAATCCTCATTCTCAAGTCACGCACTACAGCATACAAGTGCCATAAACCTAAAGCTGTGACGTTTTATGTCCTTGCAGTAACAAATCCTAAAAGCAGAAGGCACACTTGTTGCTTATACATCCCTTTTCTCGAGCTGCTTCACCAGCCTGTTCCCCTATTCCTAAATGCACGCCAGCTCTCTTCATCTTCCTACTGTGAAACTCAGCACAAGGCGGGTGCAGATGCGTGCAAAATTCAACTCTATTGCAAAGCAAACATGTTTATTGCAGCCACGGATACTGGAAAAGCAATGTTAAAACTATCAGTTTCATTTATTCATTCAGTTTTGGGTTAAGATAGGGTTTTATGAGCTAAGTAGCCCAGATTAGGCTACAGAGACATTTCAAAGAGCATGGAGATTTTAAGGTGTTATATGCATCCAGGTTGTTTGAACCCTTTGAGTTGAAAACAATTACTGCAGAATGCTATTAATTTTGTAGTGTGCTTTATGCTGAACTGTAGATGTCATAAAAAACAACTTGAGAAGAGGAGCATACTTTATCTTGGCACGCATAATGCGAGGCATAGCAGCTCCCTTGGGATGCCAGTATAACTGGGGTGTACTTACTCTAAAAGCAGCTGATTACAGCTGCTCCATATAAAGGCCTGCAAATGTATCTCTTCAAATTTACTTATTTGCTCTTCCTTCTCCTGCTGTAACCACACACCCCCAGCATCCTCATCTCTACAAAGCTACAAGACCAAATCCACCTGGTCATAAGACTCCAAGTGCTATTCACACAAGAATCATCATGGTCACAGTGCTTCTTTCAGCTATCGAAGAGCAGCTCAAAACCCACCTCTGGATTTTGTGAGGGAAAACACTTGTCAGTTTGATTCTGTCTCATTCTAGAATTTCTATTCTCTCCTATAAGCATATCACAATGTACTGTGGGGGAACGAAACAACAGCAACACCGCTAGAAAACAGAATATGGAGCAGACCAGAAAAACTTGTATCATGAGACATTTCCCAGAACAGTATGCTCAGTGCAGAACTTTGCATTGATTGGCAAGCAATGTCATGCAGCCAATATAAGAAGATAGCACGGTACTGCAGTTTCTGTATAAACACTGCGTGAAGAGGTAACAAATCAACCTCGTGTAACTCCTCCATCAAGACAAGCCCAAAGAACAACAGCAAGGAGTACAAAGTAGTACATAGATATGGTGGGGGAAGAGGAAGCTGCAGTCTCTTACTACATCAAGCTATACAAATTCCTGTTATTTAGCAGGAATCAAGACAAATTCCAGGCTAACAAGACATGGTGGTCAGAAAGCAGAAATTAGTACTAGATCCTGCGGAAGGTACTTGGGAAACTACTTCAAAGTCACCCTAACGGACTATTATCCTAAATGTGGAGTGTCAACTTTTAAAGGAAAGACTAACTTTTAAGGGAAAAATAGATACCTTGTGAAAAGTGATGAGACAATCTAATACAGTCCTTTCCCTAGTACTGTTTTCACTCTGGCTATGCAATATTCTGTCTCCTTAAAGTGATCTTGCATCATCAGCTGGGTATTTTCTGTCCCAACTTACTGTGAAGTGTGGCTGCTTGGTATCACTTTCATTTCAAAATCAGCTGCATTTTAGTACCAAGGAAACAAAGAACATCACCTTAGCTTACTCTGGGGAAAAAAAAAGTCTACACAAATGATGTGATTATCATTATCTCTGATTGCACTGCATTTTCCCTGATTTTCCTAAATATATATTTTTTTTTTATAAAGACACTTAATTTATAATGTACAAAGAATATGGTAATGGTCACTCCTGAGCTTTTTTAATAAGCCAATTTAGTCACTAGATGGTCTTTATAGTTACATTTCAGAGGTGATTACTAATTTGCCTCTAATTTACCTGGTTGTGATTTCCATTAATTTGTCAATTAACTTTGCTCAAAAATCTGTTCTGTAACTTGTGATAAGTGCCCTAACTCTTGATGACTCACTTCCCTGAGAATATTTAAGATTCCATATTTAAAACATGAGCTAGGTGGAGCATCAGTGCTACTCTGAATGAATAAATTTAAATCAGGAAGATGGGCTAAAGAAGCTACTGAGTGGTTTCTGTTAGAAAGAAATGAAAATAAGCAAAATTAAGTGAAGAACAGATAGCACTGAAATGTCTTCCTTTCTAACCTGCAGATACCTCATCCAAGGCCTTATTCCTAAGAGGAAAACAGGATACTATAAAGTTTATTGGCTTGGTGTAGAGTTTGAAGTTATTTCATCTTATGACAGTCGTAAAACAACTCCAGAGGGAGTAAAAAGGTAAATAAAGAGTTTGGATTTAAATCCTTCTCTGTTTTCCTTGCCTTTATGCTTTGACTCTAGAGCAACTGCCTTGGCAACTTCATCTCCCTTGCTTATCTCCTAAAACATTTCTAGTTCAAATATCCAAACATATGAGCTAGACATTCACTTCCCACAGTCACTGTGGGAGTTGGACTCGGAAGTATTTGGTGGAGTCAAGCACAAGCATATGTTAAAGCAGCAACATAGAAAAAAAGAAAATATTTGATGTTATTTACCTAGCTCTCTCTTCCAAATGGCACATAGCAAAAATCTAGGCAGATATCTTCAGAATATTAGAAAAGTTATAAGTTCTCGAGATCCCAATATAGGTTGCTGTTTATAATTTTTTCCTGGTACTCTACATATACCAATGCCCCAAGAAAGAAAAGAATGACGCAGTCAGAATTAGAACAGAAATCATCAAACATCTGTTGGTCATAAAAACAAAACAAAAAAATATCTCTCCAATTAGCTTCATAATATTATAACACAACTGCCCACTCCTTTTTAAATTTCCTTTCACTCATAAATAGCCATTTTTTGGAATTTTTTCTATTTTTAATAAGCAGGTAGACAGTCCAGGTAGAAGCAGCATAGCATATAAATATTTATTTTCTCCTCTGTGCTTTTTGCCACATATTTGATCATTGCTATTTTATACTGCCTTCTATAAATATTGTATTAAGTAATTAGAAAAAAAAATCACTTTTTTTTTTTGCCCCTGTATTTTTTTAAACTCCTAATAAAAATATAACAGAACTAAGAATATAATTGCATTTTCATGTCTTTTCTGTAACAGACATCCCATTCTTCTCTTGCATCCCACTACCCACAGTTTATTTGAGCATAAAGGAATGGCATACATTTCTCTGTTTGTCAAAGGAGCTCCATTTACATTTCCATGGTGACATACACAGCTCTGTTCTTTGTTACTCAGGAGTAAAATGTGCAGGATCTCTGCCACATACTAGAAATGCCAGTACATGCAATTTTAATTGCAAAAAGTCCTTCTCCCCTTTAATTCTATTATTTCTGTCTTGCTCACTTGCCAACTGTCTTGGCATTACTGGCTGTTTCACAACACCCAACTTCTAACTGAGAGGGCAGGAAGCACAGCTTTCTCCAAGGCATTTGGTAGAGGTCCAAACCCTGCCATCCTCACTTTTTACTAAAATCTTGTTCTCACACAATTCCCATTAATTGATGTGAGAATTTTGGCTGCATAAACATGGAGTCAGGCTGTTCAGATTCGGCCCAGTGTCTGTGAAGTGCAGAGCTCCAGTTCTCATCAATAGGCCTGTTTAAATGAGCAGAAACCACTGCACCTGAGTGCAACCTGCAGAATCAGGCTTCAACAGTTCAATCAGTGCCTTCCTCTGGAAAGAAAAATTTCCATCCTTTGACCTGACATGTTTGATTACGCTGGCCTATGGAGTGCAAATGGGAGAGACATTGCAAATACAGAATCTATTTCTGCCTCTCAGTAATAATCATCACATTTCTCCATTGAGGCAGTAAGATGTATGGACAATAAAATGTTGTTGGCTCTACTTTTCATGGCTCACTCAAATTACAGACTACAGAAAAAATATTGGGCCAGATTCTCACCTGGCAGAGCCAGCACAGATCCAGAAAAGAATTCAGTGCATTCTTTTTAATGTCCTGTCATGGTTATTCTTTTCAATACCACTTTTCTTCTTCATTGCAAGGCAAATGCAATAATCCCTTTCTCTAATAAGGTCCTATCATTTTCCTGCAGTTTCACAGGGGAGTGAAAACTGACTCCTGTTGCCAGCCTCAAAAATCAAATCAATCACATGCACATTTTAAAGCATATTTTGTACAAATGCCCCAGGGCAAAAGCACAAAGAATGTAAAATACCATAAAATAAATATTTTAGAAGATAAATAAGACAAATGGATTTTTCATTTTGACCCCAAAATGGAAAGCATTTTGAAGTTGTAAAACATAAAAGAAACACATTTCACAATTGTGGAGACCAGTGAACAAATGGGTAGGGTCCATTAAGTAGTGTCCATACATGTGGATGAGCTAAAGGCCTTTTAGAAGCTGAAAAATGTCCCTTGATTAAGTGTTCAAAAGACAGAACCAAGAGATGCAAACCCTTGTAAGCTGGGATCAAACTTAAAAGTCAAACCTATTATTACAGCAGGTCAATTAGGTTCTTTTCAAACCAGGCTAACACAATAGAAAAAAATTTTCATCTGTGGAGCTATTTTCAGGACCTGATAAGGCTATGCTCAAAAGGTACCATCAAAGGCTGGATGTTGGAATATTCACAAATAAAAGAAACCCACACACAATCAAATCAAGATTAAAGTTTCAGCAACTACTTTGAAATAAAGTCTTCTGCTTTACAAGGACTGAAATACAGCCATGGTTTTTTATTAAAAAAACAAAACAAAACAAAATTGCTAGAGCCACTGCAAAACTCTTTTCTTCTCTCCACTACCCCTGAAAAATCAGCTTTTGTCCCACAGTCTCTCCTAGGGTGGGGTTCTGTGGTTCTGTCTCCCCTTTCCAGCTATTCAGTTGTTTGGGTTTTTTTCCAAACTATGTTAATCCCATGCTGGCTATGTTGCTGGAAGTGTCTATATTAGCTAGTAAAAATAGCTAATATGAACAATATGAGCATACAAGGTAATGCAGATATAACCTTGATTGCAAAGTTACATTTATTATCAGATTTTAAGTAAAATGTACTGTCTCTGAAGCTCTGTGACCAGTGTGGAGAAGAGATCAGACACCTTCTTAAAGCACAGTTTTTTTAGCAATAAAAAAATTAGTTTTAATTTTAGCAATAATACCCAAGCACTTCGGGAGAAATACCATAAAAAAATAACAAGGAGTTTATATAATGTAGTAAATAGGCAAAATCATCCAAATGAATAGTCTTGAAATTATCCTTTGCCATTTTGCAAGTAATTGTAAAAATGCAGTTATTTTGAACTATTCTTTTCCTTGTTGCATGTTTTTTTTCTGAATAGAAAAGCAAAACTTTTAGCAGAGTCACTATTCAGAAATGTGATTTTTAAAAATGATAGTGTTTTTAGTGCAAGTGACCTTATAGGATTATTTATTTATTTATTACAGCTGCTATTTGCTACAGTATTATTTAAAATTAATTTCCAGTGCATTCTGCTACACCGGAATAGGAACTTGTCCCTTTTGTTTCAGAGATAAAAGAATGGCCTGATCTAGGAACTCTGCCTCTTAATTCCTTCAATTTATTTCACGTATATCATAGTAGCTTTTAATGCAAGGACATTTGTTAAAAAGGGACATTCCCCTATGATGATGTACTGGGAGTCAGTAGGTGCCAGGCAACAAATCAACACAGGTTCACTTAGAGACTGTCTCATGACATTGTGATTGCAGGAGCCAGAATATTCACTCTTGCCACGGAAGCTCCCACAGTGCCCACCTCTTGACATCACGTAGGAATGAAACCTGTTCAAACCCACCACCGTTCTTGCCTTTTGCTCAAGCTGTAATTCAGCTGTACATTAGCTCTTGCATCCATCTCAAATTCCCACTCCTGCCTGTTCAGTCCCTAACTCCTGGTTCCTGCTTCTGCCTCTGGCTTAGTCTGTGATTCCCGTGTCTAACCTTATATCTATCCTTAGAGCTGCTAAATCTCTACAGAAAGTAAGCTGTCCCAAAGTAGGCACTCTCATAACATTCACAAACTGTGCTGAAAAGCTTCACTCTTTTTGTGATATTTCTACCACAATCTTCACAGTCATTCAAAATATATTAACAAAGCTCTTTACCACAGAATTTTAACCGTACAATTTCTGCAAAATATCTATCACTACTATGAAATTTCATTTCTTGCTGAATCTGAAGAAGGTCAAAAATGTCAATCTTCCCATGAATTAAAAAATTCTAGAAGAATGTTTTAGAGAAATGTCAAATAATTTTGTAGAAACAGTTAATCTCAATAATGTTTTTAATTTCATTGTTGTTTTAATCTTATTTTAATTGATTATATCCTATTACACAAACTAAAAATTAAATGGTTTATGTTGTTTTTGAAGCTAAGTTTTGCTGTTACCATTAAACATATTGATAAAGCAAAGAAATTATTCTGAAATTTAAATCTGCATCTTCTAGTGGGAAATTGCTCCATCACATTTTTTTTTTACCAGTTTTAATTTTGATCAGGTGTAGTATTGTGCTAGAATTCAGAGATGTTTGATGGATGTTTTCAATTATATTCAATACCTGTGGCTACCACAGGCCATGCTGACAGTCAGGAATAATCAGCATCTAAAGATGCCTGGATGTAGGAAAGAAATGCATTACACCTTCTCAAGCAGTTACACGATGGATGATTCTTCTTATACTCCCTTATTGCAGGGATCCTCAAGTGTCTTCTTAAATAGAAGTCATGCAAAGCCACCTTTATATAGGATATTGCAGATATAAGCTCTCTATATGGACATGAATAGACTAAATATTGCAGTACGTTAGATTTTATGACTTGGCAAGAAGCTAAGTAGAGCGGAATGCTGTAAAACTAAAAACTTTCAGCTCCACTAAGCTGAAAACTGATACCTAAGATATCAGAAATATAGCTGCTGGTTCATGTAACTAAAATACTCATCCTCCCAAAGGGTTCTTTCCTGTCTCCCCACACCAACTCGACTACAGCTGGTATGATGCCAAGGGAGATGACTGTTAAGCATGGGTGTTATCACTTTGCTGAAGTGACTCAGCGCTACATCTTTTAATCAAACCTAGATTTTTCAGTCTTTAATTTCTTCCAGAAAAGATTCTGAACAGAAGGTCACCACCTCAGGCTCACTCAAGGTAGGACAAAAATAATGATTTTAATGAAAGCACTTCTGAAGGGATTTATCAAGGGTAGCAATTATTCTCATCATGTGAGGCATGCCTGTCCTCAGTCGTTTGCAATGGGAGAGGGGTTTCTGAATATTCTGTCACTGTTATGGCTGAAGGTTAAACCTGGTCAAGGATATTTGCTAGGTTATATTTTCATTAGAATGACTCCTGAAATTGGGTATGGAATGTGTGTGCTGAAAAAAATAGCAGGAGAGACCAAAATAATAAATAGCTGAGTGGTTGAGACACAGATGAGACCCAGACTATGCCTCTGCTTTGGATTATATAGAACAGCGATAATATTCCAGGTAAATACTCTAATGACCCACATGGGACAGCTGCCAATCTTTTACTTTATAAATATTTATTAGTTCAGAAAAAGAAGGATGGACACAACAGCTTCATGGTTAGAGCAGGAGTGAGTCTGGGAATCAAATCAAACTCCAGCCAAAACCTGGTCTCAGATATTATTTTTTTCTCCAATCAGAACTAAATGCAAATCGTGAAGTTGAAAAAGAACTGCCTTGGCCAAAGACTAACCAGAACTGGAGCAAAACTAAAACGTGGGTATGTTTGACTGTGCCAGGACATACATAGAATGGACATAACACTTGGTCTCGGTTGAGTTCTTTATGTATTACAACATAAAGATAGCCAGAAAATCAGCTAGGGAAAAAGCCGATAGTTGAATTCACCATCTGCAAATGGACATATACTGGGAATGGCAGAAGCTAGCAGATGTAGGGCCTGATAGGCCTCCTTACAGGCTAGCAGTCTATTTCTGTTCCTATAAATTAGGTCTGAGTCATTCATTTGTTCTACTCTGGGCTGCAGACAACTTGGGATGTGAGGAGTCTTAACATGGGCTTACACTCTCCTTTGCTATTCTGTCAGCTATGTCAAGTAGGAATTGAATAGATATAAAGAACTAGCCTAACAAGTTTTGAAAGCATCCCATGTGAAAACTTGCTTTAAAAAAGAAGACAGACAAAAGAGTAGCACTTTCATTACTGAGGTAAAACAAATTATATATAATCTATAAAGTTTTAAATACGGAGAGGGAAAAAATATTTTCAAGGCCATTTTTTGGTATCAGAAAATTAGAAAATGTGATACCACCTCTAGAAAATCTGTAACAGCAATAGTCACAACAGTTTATTGTGCACATTTTTAAATGAGATTGTAACATTGTTTAAGCTATAATGGGAAGAGAGCACCTAACATCAGATGGTTGACAGCAGCAGAAGGAACAAAAAGCAGAGTCAGAAGAGCATTACTGATACAATAGACATTACTTTTCAAGAGAAATTCTATAGGTTTTAAATTCTGTTTGCTTATGTACATTTAAGAAAGCATAATTCCAGTTGGATAATGAATATGTCCTTCCAATTGAAAAGTCAATATTTAACATCCATTGTGTTCTGGTTTGTCAGACATGCTCCATTCAGATAATAGTGATTTAAATCAAATTAGCTCCAGAAATACATGGAAGCATTGAACATGTGCCATGAATCAAAAGCACGTATTTTAAACACTAGACTTGTAATAACACCCCTGTCTGCAGACTTAAGATCAGTATATTGTCTCCCTGTGCTCACTGTGTCTATCTTAAAAAGGGTGGCATAAGATTTCTTTGCATTAACCCACAAAAGCCTTTATTTTGTTTACCAATCAAACATTTTGAAGACTAGAATTTAATAGTTCCAGACTATTCTAATGCTTTGTCAACATGATGGAGTTTGCATTTGTTAATTGATAATAATTTAGCAAGTGTTTAGTCTCACATTTCTCCCATTGTCCCTTCTCAGATTGTGGACAACACTGGCTTCATATTTTTATTTTGTAAATTTAAATCCCTAAGTGAAATTAACTATGATTGGAGTTATGATTATTAGGACTCTAATAATACCATAGAGTCCAATTCTGCTGTTACTCATGTGTAGCTTTTACATTGGATTTAGACCAACAGAACAAAACATTTTATTGCTGAGGCAATGAAAGCATGTTAATTGAGATTTGTAACACCATATTAGGGAGGAAAATATTATTATTTCCATTTTACACATCAGTAAACAGACATGGACAGACAAGGATATTCATTGAGTTGGTTTTAGTCCATTCCAGCTGTTTTAAAATTAGGAAAATTAGTCTGAAGTTCTTTCAGGCAATACATTCCATTTAGACATCTATTACTGATTTTATGCAACTATCCTGCACCTTTCTGTTGTTGGATGTGTTGTATTAAAGTACAGACATATTTGATCAGCAGATACCTATATTTTTGTAATCTTTTTTATAAATAAAATTGAATCTCCTCCTTCCTCTGTATTTAAATGTTCTTTTTAATCAAAACACAAAGAGCTTTAACCTCACATAACAGAGAAGGAAAGAGACAAGGCAATGGTAAGGTACGCAATTGAAGTTTCACCCAATGCTTTTGAGGATAACAGTACAATATTAAATTAAGTGTCTAAAATAAGAGTTAGAAATATATCCTTGAATGGATGGAAGGAGGGTTACAGGCACAGTGAATAAGACTTTGTAAAATAGCTGTATTGGATGTTTTATTTCCTTATTTTTAATAGGAGAGTTTAAATAGAGAGCAAGTGATGTATGGCATCCTACATTATCCCCGTTAATGTTTCAATTCTATTACTCCAACTGGTATAAATATATACACTGCAACTATTGAATGCAATAACCCAGCAGATTACTAAAAATAATTAACATGGCTGGCTAATTGGAGATATTCCTATATGTTGTCCTGTGTAGCTTGAAAAATAATTCATTGTGCTCAAAGACAGAAACAAAATATCAGATTTTATAAGCTATGTAGCAAATGTTAAGTTTTAGATGAAGAGATGCCCCCCTACAGTATCACTAACTGATAGGAAAGGTAATGACAAACCTTATTGATCCTGAAAGTCAGTTACACACCTTAATGAACGCAACCATGGAAATACATAAAATTGTACTAGAAATTACCTTCCGAGATCAACTAATCCTACTGCTTCTGAAAGTCAAGATGTAAAGTACTGCTGACAAATTATTGTCTAGCCTGTTCTTGGAAGCTCCAGTGCTGAAGATTTCAATCCTAGGACCATCTACTCCACTGCTGAATGCACTTCATACATGGATCACTAGCAATTATGCCAGGTATTGGTGTGGACATTTTGAATTCCTGATAAAGTCATTACCTTGTTTCTTCACCACAATAAAACAGGGATGTCTGGTGCACCTCTATATCCCATCTATCTGACTATTAATTCTTACCTAAACACTCCAGCTCTCCCCTACCCAGCTACCAGTAGCAGACCTTATCCCAGATAGCTTAACTGCTTCCTCCCCATCATGTGATGTACATTCTCAAAGCTGATATTCCAGAAGAATACTACTAATGATGTGTCTGAATTTCTACTGTTTTGCATATGATTTTTCAAAAGTTTCTTGAGGGCATTGGTTCTTCAAAAGATGCACAAGTCTCTGTAGGATATTGGTTCTGATTCTCTGTCTCTCTATGCTGAGCTGCACTGCTGAGAGCAGGCTCTGTGTTTGAAAAGCTTTGTTAATAAAAAGTCTGCTTAATTTCTCCTATTATTTGTCGGTCTCCATTCCTCTGAGAAGTTGAATCAAAGAAGAAAACTACCTGGAAACAGCATAGCACTAAACCCAAGTAATCATGGACAGACTACATGAATTGTACAAAACTTCAGACATTTCCTAGGGAAATCATATATATATATATATGTGGGAGGATTTTCTTCTAGAAAAGATGACATAAAAACTATAAATAAGGTATTTGCACATTGAAACGTTTTAGTTTGGTCACTAAAAAGTTCATATTACCTGCAAATGGCTTTAGTAATAATTATAGTATATATTTAATAGGGAAAAAAATAAAGTGCATAAAGCTGCCAAATGCCCTTTTGGAAACCAGAAATTCAATAGCAGCTTCACTGTACTTTATCCACTAAGTTTAAAGGAATATGAAGCCATCCATCTATAAGTATTCCTTGGATAATTATGCAAAACAGAAACTGCTTTTCAAGATCTGTGAAGACTGGAAAATATATCTGGGTATTTTCTGCATGCCAGTGACACCACAAGCAATGCAATCTGAATGTTACCTTTGTGCTTTGACCACAAAAGGCATTCAGCAGCTGCAATAATAATTCCTCAGACAAGTGACACCAGCTAATTAACAACAGAAGACAGAAAAACAAAATTTGATAAACCAGTCCAAATCCCAAGCAATGAGGAAAAGATCACAGATACCTGGATCGTGAAAAAAGAAGTTTGGTAAATGGGAAAACTGAGACATCAGGTAGAGCAATTGTTTGGCTGCACACTACCCATTGAGAAGTTGGAACTCTATGAATTGGTGCAAAATGAGACAATCTGTATCATTTTACCCAGATTGCACCAGATTTGCATCACTGAACTCTCATGAATCCAAAGCAATCATTCTCAAAGAAGTAACATAGCACACAAAGCTCTCCCATGTGTATTAGTTTTTCCCAAATAATTTTTGCTTGATGGAATATTTGTATTGCAAGAGTGAGAACTGATTTCATCAACCAAGGGGACAGTCCCTACCTGTCATTGGCTGAAGTATCTGGTACATTCATATTGCAGGTGTAAGAAGTGGTTCCATCAACCTGGGAGACAATCCTTACCTGTCATCAGCTGATGTATATGGCTAGCTCTGTACTTCTTGCAATAAATTTGTTGGTGCTCATGACAATGCCAGACAGTAGTTGCATTCTGGTTACTCTTAACTGCAGCTATACTTCCTATACCCCAGAGAAAGCCAGATAAACTATAAAGTAGTATTTATCTGCATCAGACCTCCAGTCCTACACTGAACTCATTTATGACATAGGGATAAATTAAACTCACTAGTTTCAGAGAATTACTTCTGAGTTTTTCCAATGAGCAATCAGAACTGGGAACTAAGACTTATGATAAAATCAAATATATGAAGGTGCTGCAAAAGCTATTTCACTACCACCTTCTCAACTGCCAGTGAAATAAAAGGAATGGTACAGATTGGATTAAAACTCACTACGTTCAGTCAGACTAGCCAAGCTTTCTTAATCCTAAAAATTATTGCAGGTATATTCTAGAAAGGTAGGAGCTGACCTTGAGTGAAAAGAAATATTCAGTAGAAGGTTGATTAGCCTTAGGAATGGATAGAGTGTATTTAAAATGAGGCAAGCCACCAAAAAAGAGTGAAGTAGCCTAATCTTTTCCGTTTGCAGAAATACAGAGAAGTGAATTTTAATTTCATGGGAAAAAAATGCAATAAATATCAATATGGCCACTGTGTGCTTGACAGTACATTGAATCAAATGAATGAGGGGAAAGGAACCACAAGCAGGAATTCCATACAGCTGAGGGAAGGAGGAGACATAGAGGAGACAACCAGAAGGGAGAGAGAAGGACCTGGAAGGGGCTTTGGCTGGCTTTGAGAATTGTCTTCATGCAGGATCGTTGATTTATAAAAGCACCACTGAGTCCCAGGCAACTGGTAAATACGACAGGAAAATCAAAGAAAGGGAGAGAAACCATCAGTTAGTTCACAATGAAGAAATAAACACGAAGGGAAAAAGAGTAGTATATTACTGTGATGAAGATTAAGTAACATACCCAATTCTAATGTATGGCCCAGTTTGCAAGAAGAAAAATTAATGTAATGTGATAAACTGAGAAGATTCAACTAATCATTAAGCCTTTTTAAGAGTGGATGTTCAAAAGCATTAGCATAAATTTCAAAATCACACATAATGAAAAGTCTAAATGAGTGAACAATCAAATCAGGAGTCAGCTTAGGCCATTAGGCAGCAAATCAGAATGAATAGTTGGTTGGTGATAGAAACCCCAAATGGCATAAACTGAAAAGCATGGTGAAGGGATAACAGTTTAAAATCAAAAGTGAAAAAACCAGTAGCCAAAATAGTTCAGACAAACAGAGGAGGACCATTAAAATCGGGTAGACAGTTCTCCACAGTAAGCATCCATCACTAGGAGTATCTTTTTTTAGCTGGAACATACAGTGCTCATTTCTTTGTACTTGGAACGAGGATTGAAAATTCAATTAAATTGGTGGGAAATTGGATGTGTCTTTAGTAGTTCTTCCAGGACGTTACTGTTATTTCATGTACCTCAGTCGACAACATTGCAGGTGTCAGATGTTATGGGAGTGCTCAGAAGAAATTACTTTTGATGTGAATAATGGTAAAAAAGAAGCCTGAAGATTGAGTTATCCCATTTATTATTTGGAATTGAAAAAAAATATAAAAAAATCACTTTCTCCTGAACCTGCAGTGAATTCCAACACCAGAGGGCTCTCTCTGGCAGGCAGTCTGGCTGGGACTGGTGCCCTGGAGCCCAAGAACCTTCACTACTGGTGACTGTAGATCCCAAAATTGGTTAATCACATATATTTCTGAGCTGGATGAAACAAATCAAATCTATGACTCTTTAATTTAGAGACAAGGATGTCATGCGGGATGGTATCAAATACTTTGCAGAGGTCCAGATAGACAACATCTATTGAGGTCTTGGGACACATTCCCTTCCAACAGGTACAATACATATTTCCACATGAAGGGAGCTGTATTTGGCTCAGGTGCTGCACTAGATCCGTAACACTTTTTTTCAAAAGTGTATGTATTTTGAAAAGAAACACTAAATATTTTGTTTTAGGAATTTTCCAAAACCTTGGAAGCTGAAGAAGGAGTCCTTACAAAGCTGAAGTGAGAGTTTGTAGTTGACCACCATTCAGTTGAATACAAAATTAAAGTCAGCAGAGTTACTTAAGCTGCATAATTTTACTGGATAATTTTACTCCTATAAGTAGTTATAGTTGGATAATTCAGATTCATACTCTGGAGAAATAAGTTGATAGTTGACTGTAGTGAGTCTGCAGTTGTGTCTTAACCAGAGCTCTCAGCAACTACAGGGTTATTGATTAATAATATTCCTGGAACTGGGACAATAAATGGACAGTTTTGTCCATGTTTAGGTTGGTACACTCGGGAACTGCCAATAAAAGTAGTAAAAATCAGTCTGTAATGACAGATCATCAGCCATCATACTTTGTTTTACGTTTCTTTAAGTATATCTTTAAGTAGTACTTCTGTATCATAAATATTGCTGTTGTAACTGCACCTCTTGGAGTTGAAGCATATCTATGATAATCATTTTCAGAGATACTCATATGTTGTAATCAGTGCTTTATACGGCAACAGTTTGTAGACTGGCTACTAAATATTGTTATCTGTAGAATAGCATAGAGAAAAGTGCCATCTAAGTTAGTCATAAAAACGTCTACTCCCTTTCCTACATATTGCTTGCATTTTTAGTTTGATCTAATGTGAAAAAATAACAATATAAATCAATCTAACCTTACACAATTGAGTTTACAAAAGAAATACTATATAGGATAAGAAAAAGACTATAGATCCTTTCAGAAGTAGCATTTCAAAAGCCAAGTACAGCTGGAAACAGACATTTTTTTGTATTACGTGTTGGTCTTTGGTAACAAAGCCTTGCTCCGGTGATAAAAGGCTCCCTAACAG
This sequence comes from Aegotheles bennettii, assembly GCA_013398125.1. Lineage (NCBI taxonomy): Eukaryota > Metazoa > Chordata > Aves > Caprimulgiformes > Aegothelidae > Aegotheles > Aegotheles bennettii. The sequence continues at coordinate 74,195 of VZRW01002377.1, read as the reverse complement.
TACTTTAATTGAAACTTTTTATCTGAATGTTGCCTGAACCTCTGCTAAATGCTACTTTCTTGCTTCAATTCAAATTTTCTTAATCTTCATTTTCATGTTGAATATTGGTACACTGTCTGCCTCATTATGCTAAAGAAAGATGAAGTGAGCTATTAACATGCTGAACAGCCTACGAGATGTTATGATATAGAATGTCATTCATTTTTATGAGTTGGCTGTCAGTGTGTGCTGCAATAAAGTTATAATTTCTCACTGACAATATGTGATGTCTGGAGTTGCTGCACAATCCTTATTAAAATTTCAATAATTGTAAATCAAAGGAAAGCAAATACGACTTTTATGAAATGGTTGCTTCTGAAAGTCAAGAAGTACAACGTGGTGGAATACAAAACCAGAAGATTATTCTTGTGCTGTTTCAAGTCATCATCATTCTATAGTTTTTCTTCTCTTGAGCAAGTCAGGGTGTGCTTGGTAACATATACTGTAACATTCTCAGAAGTGCTTGTCTTGTTAGCATTTCAGTGCCGGTGAAGTACTGCCTGCTTGTTGCTCTTTATTGACTCTACCTTTATGTCGCTCTGAGTGTCATCAAAACATTCCTGTAAATGCTTACTGGACAATTTATTATAGCTCTTCATAAGTAAAGCCACGTATCTTTGACAGTGAGAAAAGTCAGAATAGATTTCAGACAGTTTATATGCATACACCAGTTGTGCAGGGTGTTCAAAAGCTGTTTTCTCATGACTTTCCACAGTTGTGGAAAATGACAAAGATGGATTTACAGCAGGACCTTTAAAATATTTTAAATGTCTCAGAGAGTACACAGGGAAATTAATCCCAAATTCAAAGTAAATATCATTTATATACATATAGCTGTGTAATGGCTACATCTTTATTTCTACTGCTATTATTATTGTTTCAAATCAAAAATCTAAGAAGTCTCTGCCACTGTCCAAACCACGGTGATCTTTCATTTTGAGCTGGACATAAGCCAGATGCTCAGAAGTTAAACTTGTTGTGAAACATGCCCTCAAAATAACAGCTTTTTGGAGTTATTAGATACAGACCCTCTACTCTGTCAGGGTATCGGGAATGTTTGCAGTACACAGAGGTATGCTAATAAGCAAAAATACATTTAGATACTCCAATGCGTAACATGATTCCTTTTCTATTACTTAGGCTATTCTTGATTATTCAAACCTTAAGTCAAACATATTTATTTCATGAGTGTATCTGGCATGTTTTCTAAATGTTAACTAATAACTTTATTTCTGACTATAGTCCTCTTCTAAATTGACTAACTCTACTAAAATTAACAGCATAACAGCAACACTGACATGTCAGATATGATACATATCCTTCAGTGTCAAATTTCCAATATATCAACATCTCAGAGGTACTTCCTCCTCAAGACAGAACAGTCAGCATGTGTTCAAGCACGAACAAATGCAAAGCTCTGGTCAAATGCAAAACTCGGTCTCTGTTCTTGCATGGAAATAATTGTACACAATTCAAGCAACTGATTTGTAAAGGTGTTCCTTCATGTCAGTAGCATGCAAACACAACAGATAACACATGCTGGTTTTCGCAAACCTGATTTATTACCACAAGTGTCTTACCACTGCTGGAAAAGTTTTATAGCTGGTAGCATAAGTCAAAGAACAACTGCCCACATCTATCAGAAAGCTCCCTGCTGGAAAAAAGTAATGATTGAGCAACCTAGCCACTGGAAATAATCTCTACAATTGTTTCCGTAACATTATTTCTCCTCATACACCCAGACTACCACATAGTGAGATTCTGGCCTACGTACCAAGACAGAGTAAGAAAGAGAGATACAGAATGTTATAGTGAGACAAGACTTTCACAGAAACATAAAGGAATGAGGTGCACAACTCATGATGACTCAGTATGAGTAAAAAATGCTCTACTTTAAAGATGTCAGCTGAAGACAACTGGTCTAGTGAACGTTAAGACAACTCTAGCAAGCGAGAATACCTCAGCTGATATAGTAATGTTTGGAGATTTCTTTGGAAGGACAAGTTTCAGTGTCAGTCAAAAGATCAAACATCTCCGGCCACCTAAACCAGCTGGACTCATTTTCTTTGTTTGATATATTCGATAGATTATCATTTGAAGCAAAATACCTGAAAGCCTGCTCTGATTGCCATCAAACCAGTGGGTGAATAGACAATCTCTATTGCAGAATGATGCACTGGTGATTGTACTGACTGACATTTTGATATCTAGCTATACTGAGGTTGCATAAGTTAACCAAGATATCTGATACAGACTAGCAAATGCTCTCATGATTTCTGTTAATGCTCCTTATCAAAAAAGGGGTTTGGACAAAATTGTAGGAAACTTACTGTTTTTATAGTACTGTTTCTCAAAGCACTTTTCAAATACATTTTTTCATCTACTGTGAAAAAACTTGGAATGAGAAATATTAGTAATAATAAATTCTTTAAACCATTAAAAACATCAAATATCTTGTTCCTATATACTATCATGTAATTATTTTATGGTCTGATATTTTGCAAATGGCCAAGGTTAGAAACACATGCTTCCATGTGGCACATACTTTAAAACATATAATTGGAAATCCTGTAATCCCAGCGGTGTTATGGGATATAGTAAGTGTGTCAAACACAGGTGTTAGTCTGGATATTCAAATCAGGATCTGTCACAGTTCTGGGAAGGGGAAAGATGTATCTGTTTTAGATGTGTGGCATGCAAAATATGGTGAGGAAAACTACATGTTTTCATATTGTGGTAGGTACAGTTTCATGTTTATACCACCTGTGAAAGTCTGAAATATTAGCCATAGAAGCAGCTAAGTCAGAGGGCAAAGTGAAGGGGAAAGATTTCATTTCAGGTCTTTATACACTGTGTTATGGCTATTCAAATTGTGGCAGTTTTATCTGAGAAACACATATAGATGTGTGCACATATAGATGTGCATTAATTTACCAGTTTCACCGAAAGATTTCCTCTGCTGCTATCAAAATCAGTCACAAAGCAGTTACAGCAGATTGGCATAGGATGACTTGTTTAATGGCAAAGTTACTTGGACATAATGCAGACATGTTGCATTCACTTTTGTAAAAGCTATTAATTAGCACAAGTGCACTAAGATACACACAACTAAACAGAGAGGAAGTTTGGGCTTTGTAATTCTGCAGTTCTCTTATTCCTTCCCCTTTGCCTCTCTGTTTGCTACCTGTACCAGTCATCTGCCAGCCAAAGGTTAGACACATCTGCAGTGAGCACCTCAGCAAACAGCACAGTGCTAACAAGTGACACCGAGGAACATGGCACTGTGTAATTTTCCCTTGTTTCTCCACCTATTTCCTAATAATTTATTTGATCATCGACCTGTAAATGTCTGTATATCAAGGGTTAATTTTTAAAGGAATCATGTGATGACCAGAATAAAAACAGAGCTAATATATTAAACTTACAGGGATATGTATCATTTGTGACCCCACAGTTGAGTAACAAATGAGTATTTTACAAGTTATATTAGCATTGTTAGTTATGTCTCCTAACAGAAAACACGAAATCCTTGTGTGGTCCTTAGCATTTAAGCTATGAAGAAGAAATTGCATAAACAGCCAAATCTTTTAAGGCTGAAGTACTTAGTATTCTTCCACTTAGCAGCAAGTTATGAAGTTTCATTTAAAAAGGGTAATTCTACCAATTAGCTCATCCTGCTCAAACACACACATACCATTGGGAAATATAAAAATGGTTTATTAAATCAAAAGATATGACTGCACTTCAACTAGCACATGGGCATTAGAGATCAAATATTCCCTATAGATTAATCCCCATGGCATCACAGGCTGATTTAGCTTGCTGGTATTGCATTAGTAAACCATCTAATCCAATTTAGAACAGGCCAGGAATGTTCCACCCATTACAGTATTTCTAGTGTCATTAGAAGCAGACTGATCGAATAAGCATCTTAAATCAGCCTGCAGCATGCAAGTAAATCACTGACTTGCTCTGCAAAATCTTTCTTCAAATAAAAATTAAGGGAAAATTTAAAAAGAAAAAGAAATAGAAAAAAGCCAAGTAATAAGATGGAAGCCCTCTGTACGGTTATGACTTCTGAACTCCTGCAGCCATCAAAATTTCTTAGTAATTCAGTACATAAGATTCTTCACTCTGTAAGGTAGCAGGGGAGGACATAGTAGATTTAAAGACATAAGAAGCTCCTTATTTTGCAGCAAGCTTGTTTTCAAGGAAAGCAGTGGCAAAATTCCCACAATAAACAATAATAAACAAAGTAGGCTGAATGCCAGAAGAGCATGATACTACTCTCACAAATGAAATCTGCTGTATAAAATTGAAGTAACCATAGTAATAAAATCTATCAATCAAATATATTACAAAGGTTGCAATAGAAATGATGAAAAGAGAGTCCAAACTTTGTATTTGCACAAAATGAAAAACACTCAATTGCATTACAAAAACAGTATTTTCATTCCAAACAGGTATCCCTGAAACAAAAACGGTTCTTCAATAAAGAAGTAAATATATGAAAAAAATGTTGGTGACAGTTTTTTGAGATGATACAGCTATCAGAAATATTTCAAAAGAAGGCGAGACGGCAGCTTTGAGAAGCTAGGAATCAAACTGAAAAAAATCATCAAAATGGCATGTAACCTTTGCTGCCCTCTGAGACCTATCACGTTCCACCAGCAGGGCCACGCAGGTTTCAGCTACAGTATTTAAGCAATCAGCCATAAAAAAATAAATGCTGCACCAATGCACAAGTTAGTGAATACCTGCTCCTGTTCCGTAGGATAAGTGCTCTCATGTATGCGAATGATTCACATTTGTTTAATGGCAAACTTGCTCTGCTGTCAGTCAAACAGCTCTTAATCTTGTCTGGACCCTTTGCATAACTGACGTAGAAAGGAAACTGTATTGATTATTTGTATATTAACTGCAGAAAAAGTTAACAGCTACCCAGAAGTGCAGAAATGGACCGGGCGGGAATTACTTCACTGCAAATAGTTATATATCTGGACAAAAGACAGTTTTGCAATAGAGGAAAACACGTACATATCCAAGATCAGGTGACATTCTTGAAACCTGTACAGATACCAGATGTTTCTAGAAATTCCTTTCTTGGAGCTCCCTTCCCACCTCCCTGAAAATACTGGAAGTTTGACCAACTAAACTTGGATTATTAGGGGAGGGGATGGGATTTTACAACCAAAACAAATGTTTTACATTTGCAGATTTTCACCCTTTTAATGAAAACAGATCTCCTTTTCTTTTGAAGGAAAACAAACACCTTCTATGAAAGGAAAAAAAAAACCCAACCAAACTAAAAACAACCATCACCTTAACAAATGCTTAATCTTTCTGCAAGAAAATGTTGAAGACAAAATTTTCAACCCGATTTATTCAAAATACTTCTCAAAATTCTCTTAAAAAATTAAATCCTTTCACAGCACTACCTTGAAAAACTCAGTCTTAAATTAAATCCATCTGAGAGAAATAAAACTGCAGAAATCGGATCAAACCCAGTAACCCATCCTTAAACACAATGACAAACTTGCACCAAGCCTCTGTTCTTGTTTTTCTATGTCCTTTTGATCCCCACAGGCCTGTCCCTAGCAAACCCTTCTGAGCAGGACATGGAAAACCACATTCAGCCAGCTAGACCTTGGGAAATCTGCTCTATCCTCTGCTTACACTGGCTATACTGGTGCCAAACAGTTTTATTGTTATTAATAGTAAACACAGATTGCAGCAGTAAATCATATTCCTCCCAGAGCTGATTACTTGTCAAATGTTTATCATCAGTGTAAATGACAAATGTATCTGATTAACAAAAACCAAAGGCTTGTTCTGAGGTAAAAATGCCTTAGCCTTGCAATTTCTCTAATGAACTTCCCTTCTGGTCCACAGCAGAACACGTCAGATTTACCAAATCAAATTTCTGAATAAAAGCGCAAATGCTTTGTAGAACTAATGAGTGAGCAGCAGATTGAATTATGACCACATGTTGCTTCTTTCTGAAACAGTGGGTTGGAGAATCACACTTTGTTCTTCCCTTCCCTTTTGCAAGGCATAGAAATATTTTGCTTCCTTGTTTTTCCTTCTGGTTTCACTTAGCTGGGTTGAAAGAACATTAGGTGAGGACACTGGGGAGAAAGTTCCAATCCTTCCTTGTTCTCCATTGCCTTTCAAGTGGGAAGTACAGACCCACTGTTCCCCTGCCCACAAGTGGTGGTCTAACCTGGGTACTTCTTTGTGTTTCCTGCCACAAATCTGTTTTTCCTGACACACTATGAAAGTAGAGTCTTCTCACCAATGTTAAGCCCTAGTCTGAGAAGCCAACATGGAGCAGGGTAAGGAATGGGGGAAGAGAGGTATTTCTGATAGACAATTCAGCCTGCGACTAACTAACTTTCCCTATAGCAGTGACTTTCTGGGCAGTGTAAATGTAAATGCCCAGAGAGCTACGTGGGTGAACCCCGATCCAAATGTTCAGCCCTTAATCATTAGACTGATGAGGGAGGCAGACAGACTGTGGTTTGAAGTTTTACCACTATAGGGATATAATTGAGTGCTCACCTCTGAGATCGATTCTCACTGTTGAGTTCTTCCAGCTGTCAGTGAAGTTCATAGGAGCAGTTGGTCCTAGGAATCTTCAAAACTCAGATGCAAAATGGCACGAGGTGGGCATCTGACAAAGAAAAGGCACAAATTCACTAATCACCTTGATGAAGAAAGAAAAATATTTCCTGGTACAGAAACAAATAACACTTTGCCAAATTTAAATAACGGCCACAGTTCCAGCAAAAAAGACAATACAAAGATAAAACTAAATTTTCTTCTGACATGACTTCAACTAAATGAAAGAGATAACACCAGGAAAGGATTTGACCCCATGTCTATAGTACCAAGAAAATTCTCACTCACTGGCAGATTTTATATAAAGCAAGTTGAAAGGAAAACTAAATGTTACCATGACTGAGCTTGCATTTCCTGATATCTCAAAAGGCATTTGTTTCCCAAAGGAAAGCATTAAACAAAGAGGCAAAGGTTACTTTCCTACACACATCATAAGCGCTGAACGTTACTTGTGATGGAGAATATTTTTGCATACTGTAGATGCAGCATTTCTAATGAATCAAGGTGCACCAGTGGAATGTTTCAACTGCTCGCCTACAATTTTGCTAGCTCCTGTATATTCAAACTAGTAGTTGTCCTGAAAAGACTATGTTGGATATGTGCAAGGGGAGCATACACAGACACTTTTTGATCACCAAGGCAATTTCCTGGGGCAATGTGCAGATCAACACACTGAGCTGAAACATCTGCAGGATAAAGGATTGTGTCTGAAAACCCTGTGTTTGATGCCCATAATTGTGACAAAGTCATTGCATATTCTGCTCAATGCTTTTTCTGTTTCAGCACTTTCTCACTGTACAAAGAAGCTCCAGCAGCCTCTTAAATGTGGCTGGTAACTCAAAGTACATTTGGGAAATCAGCCAGAGAGAAAGGCTTTTCTTCTGTATGTTTTGCTGCTTTTCTATGAAGTAGTGGAAAAGATACACATTTGCCATCTTTGCAGGGTTTCCCCTTACAAAAAAAATAAATAATAAAATAATAAAAATAAAAATGGAAAGAGCTTGAAATAACAAAAATAACATTATTTAAATATTAGCACTGTTCACAGTAGAGAGGTTTGAAGCCACTTGAAGTCTGTCACGTTATTATTTAGGTAAGGCAGTTTTTAAGTTGTGTACTATTAACTTTTTAAACTACAGCAATGTAAAAGTCTATTCTATCTCAAGACTGAGTTTGCAGAGCTGTCAAAGATGTTTTTCCTCTGTGCTAAACATGATTTGAAAAACATAAACATTGCAAGCCAAAGCATTTCCTGTTATTTACAAAGCACTGTGTGCTAGAGACCATACAGACAGGCAGAAGACTAAGGCCCAGATACAGACGCACTCAACCCTGGCAGCAGAATTCACTGATCACAGTTATGAAGGGAACTCACTCGAGACAGAACACAAGTGAGATGCGAGACACCCAAGTGAAGGAACAATGAATGCTAAACTGAGAATTGTTTCTGAAGTCCTGCCTTTCTCTATTGCATACAGCATGACACCAGAAGAGGCTACGGAGTTCACTCCCTGGCAGTCTTCAGTGCATCACTTCATGTGCATTAAACCACTCCGTGGAGAAGCATCATTGCTTATGCTGCTTTTGGTACTTGAGCTACACGAAGCATGGTTACTGTTCTGCTTAAATATACCCACTTCATTTACCCCTGAATTCTCTGGGACCAGTCTTACGCAAACTTTCTATAGGCTGGCCCAGATCCCATCCGAGGGATGAAAGGCACCTCAACTTTGGACAGAGCCCACAGTGTGGATGCTGCTAGCATTTTCTTTGACAATGTGGCTTTGATCTTCCTCAGCCTGAAAAGGGCATAGGGAAAAACCTCACACCTCCTAGAGCAATGCTTTTAGCTGCTCAAATGTTATATAAAGATTGGGAGTAGCCTTACTAATACCAGAACAACCTTTGCACACCAGTGGCTATAACACTAGCTGAACTCAGTATTGTCAGTGTGTGCTCATGTGTTCTGCACAGGTCTTTATTTTGGACAGTCAAGTGCAAGAACACCTTGTCTGTCTTTCCAGAAAGGCTGCAGGGGGAAGCAAGTGCTCAGCTCAACCAAAATGGGCAGACTGCCTTTCAAAAGGTGCCAAGGCTCCCCAGGCATTGAAGAGGCTGAGCAGGGCTTTTGTGTGATTCAGTCACTTGTGCTTTCATGTCCTAGTACAGAATTCTTTTTGATGGACTTAAAACACTTCCAAAATGAATGGGCTAAATTTCCAGGCTCTGTAACCTGCCAGACATTTTCCCTGGCAGCAAAATCCCGCTCAGCTCTGCAGACAATGTCCAGCATACAGGATGGTTCTCCATTGCTTTTACAAACTGGGTCACAATGACATGTACGTTTGGAAGGAATGGTGAGTAAAAGGTCTTGCTTTTTCATCCTACTCACACCTCCCAGCTGCCAGAGTAGAGTCTGCTTCTCCTCTGAATACAAGAGCAGGTGGTTGCTAGTGCTCTCAATAAAGGGAAAGGAGAGTAAGAGCCATTTGTGCACATAGGTGAAAGTACCTGCCAAGGGACCATAGACTGCTTAGCCTCTGGCAGCTGGTAAGGTTTCATTTTAAAGACAGTCATTTAAAGTACTTATGAGAGCCAAACAATCTCTAAACCCTTAATTACAGTGATCATGTAAGTTTGTTTTATCTGTATTTTTTAAAAAATAGCAGAATATGTTTAGTGATGGAGCTGGAAACTCCATGCAAAAAAAAAAACCAAAAACATGAAAAAAGAAAAACAACGAGATAAAATTTTATAGCCTGATCCAGAGCCAATGGAATTGATCAGAAAGTGTTCCACTGACTTCAGCACACTTTCCTATCAGAAAATGTTGCCCATAACATGCTTTACAGCTAAGTTAGAAAGCTCTGAATCAGAGTCTTGTAATACAGAGAGTTCAACAGACATTTTACTAGAGCCAGGCTGAAAAGATGCTGTTACAAACCTATTGACCTCTTAACCTTTCTGATCAAGAGGTGTCAATGGGAGGAAAAATGGCAAGGGTGCTCTCTCAGAGAAAGGGAGATCCAGAGTTCCCTTATGGGAGGCCACATATACTAATCCTGTTTGTCTCAGTTGCAAAAGAATTCTTCGAAGTTAAAGCACTCTAAGGATTTATCAAGCACTTTTCAGTCTTCAACTGGATTTAGCAAGTGAAGCAGTTTCAAAGCCTGTAGATTAGTACTACACAATCAGTCTCATATAAATGGGCATGGCAAGGCTCAGCTTGATGTTTCAGGCAGTGACAGTTTACACGTTTTTGAAGACAAAGGTGCCATTTCACTTGCAAAACTAGATGAAAAGATTGTTTTACACTTTTATGGGTTGCTTAGGAAGATGAAGGTTTGCCCTGTCGCCAGTTGTCAGATGACTCCTACTGCACTTGTGTTCAGCACAATGATGTTAACAGGATTGGCAATGCTTAACAGGTTCTTTACAACTTGGATAATGTCTTGTCAGATAGTTAAATTTTAAAAAGTTTATAAAGAAAACCTGTGCAGACACAGTTTAGGGGCATGTTTATCATAAAAATAAATGCTAAACCCTGTTACCAGTTAAGTGCAACCAAGTTTCCTGAAGCCTTCAGTGAAGCTAGGATCTCACTATGTGATCTTTGAGTACCAAAGATTTTCTCTTAACAGGAGGAGCTGAAAGAAGCTTCTGAAGCTAAGTTAACCAATGTTATCATTTGTGGACACTATTAAATCTTGGGTTCTCATGCCTTGGGCAGAGAAACTTAAATCACAGTAGGAAGAAAAAGATTCAATCCTAGAGTTGTTTAAAATAAAGATGGAAGAACTATGAAATTGTGGAATTTATTTTTTTTTTTAATCTTTCAAATTTGAAAAAGGACAGCTTCATAATTAACCAAAGAGGGTGGGGGACAAGCATTAGCACTAACAAAAAAAAAAGACATTTTCCTTAATTTTAATTATTTTTCCTACATTTTCATATGGAAAGAAGTTCAACCAGCTCTGCTTGTTACCTGGACTCCTAACCAGGCATAAGATTATTAAAATTGCACAGCTAATCAAGCCCTGAGCCTTGGAGCACAGCATTCTTTCTCATTTAAACAAAGTCTAGGTTGGGATGCCCGGAAAGTCTGAGCTAAGTGGACCCTTAGCTATGCTAGTAACATATTGCCTTCAGTGAATGTACTCTAGAAGAACACCAAGGAAGAGGTATTGAGCTCTTCAAGCATACAGTAAGATTAAGGTCTATTTCAATAAATATTTCTTTAAGCAAGTAAGAAATCCTCCCGTTTCAGCCAGACAGTGAAGTGTGATATTGCTGAGTACTACCAATATTATTTATCACATACATGGCACAAGAACCAAACTGTCCGTGACCCAGCGGGCCTGAGTTAGGGCCTGTTGTTCTGGCACAGCACATAGGAGAATAGCGATAAAGTCGTTCGTCTCCCACCGGGTGCAGTGTTTACATCTACAAAGTTACCTTACCATTTACACCTCTAAACATTAGAAGAATGTTAATGTGAATTGTACATATTTTGACTCTACTTTGCCAGAGCTCTTAGGGTTCAAAACGTCACTTTCAGCTAAAAAACATCCTTGTGAAAATACTGTCATTTGAAAGACTGAAATGATCCTATTCCAGTACTGTAACCCAGTGTAGCTTAACTACAATAGTTCACTGATTAGCAATCAGTCTAGTTTTTACAGTATATTTCTATGAGTCTATAAGCATCCTTGACCCGTGGTTTAATCTGATAGTTTACACTAATGATAATGTGGAAGAAGCCAAATTAGTAAAGTTGGAGGTTGCTGGTGCAGCTAGGAATCTTCCATCTGTTCCAGCAGTAAAAACTTTGGCAAAATTTCCAGTTCTGCCAAAAGAACTGAACTTTGTGGGCTACTTCATTTTTCATAAAACAATTAGCTGAACCACATGCTGAAATACTAAATTATTTCCACCCGTGGGTACACCTTATAAATAAAATAAGGATTATGGAGACAGGCTTGCAGATACATCAGTAGGAGTTAAAGTTTTTTCTTTGGTTACAATTCTGCAATCATCTTGATGATAGGAGGATTGCAGGAGTATAACCGAGGACTGAATTTGTGTAGTTACATAAATCTTAGTATCTTTGAACAAAAGGAGCCATTTGATAGTTTAAATTGCCATTACCTGTTTGTACTTGTTCACAATACTACAAGGAGTCTTTGAAGAAATAAGCTGACTGGGCTATCTTAGTAAGTTGAAGACTCACAGTTGCAATAATGTTAGAAATAAATATGATTAAAAAATATGCTATCAACTTATTTTTCAAATGATTGGGTGCATTTTGTATATAATTCTGAGTGAAAGGCGCGATGCAAAATCGCTTTTGCCAGCAATTTCAAATAAAGGCTCTGGTTTTAGGCAACATTATAAACTTACAGTGAACTAGGACAACATAATAATATGGCATGTCAAATTTATTTGTAGCTGTAGGCAAAGAAAAACGAAGAAGGAAGAACAGCTTCAACATAGTATTACAGCACAACAAAAAATTGCTCATTAAGTTTCATAAATTCCATTACAAAGTTTAATGCATGTGTTTACATCACTAATACAGACTGAAGCCTGCGTTATGAGGCTTTCAGCTGGAAATTGCTTCACTTCACAAATTTTCATCTAAAGTCCTTTAAACAATTACGTCAAAGTAAAGGCACTAACTATAAGCAGTCACAGCATTCTCCCAGATCCCTGAGCATATCCTTATTATTTGGAGTACGGTTTGTAAAACATCAAAATCAGATTGTCACACAGAGATTAAGGCTGGGATTTTCAGCAGAAGCTAAGGGAGTTAGGCACTCAGCTCCTTGTGAATTTCAATGAGTCAGGAGCATACATTTCCCTTAGGTTCCTTTGAAAATCTCAGCATAAATATTAATAACTAACTTTTAACAAGCATTTGGTCATTGGTTTCAATCATCTCAAAGATGCCAATGGCTATGTCCTTTTCCCCACAAAGATCTTCTCCCATGTGCAAGTTTTTTTGGATGCTCTTATATGCATAATATCATGAAAAGGGTCTTCTAAGTTTCTCCTGCTATTCAGGCCCAGCAAAGTTTACATGTGCTAGCTATTGCTAAGACCTTTTATGCCATTTCTATGCCCAAGATGCTGTATTTTAAGAGCAACATCCAATTCACATCATGTAGTCTCATTGATATTACTGAGAGAGAAAGCACGGGAAAGAAAACTCAGGATTCAGAAGAACAAGTTATAGATATTCTAAACACTCCATGAAGACATATCTCTTGTAAAAAGTCAAATACTGACTCTTGACAAAAGTATTTAAATGAGCTCCAGTTTCACTTTAATTACACACAAGAACTAAATTTTTTTATATGTTTCATTTTTAATTCCAGTGTAACTGCTAAGCTTTAACACTTTGGAATGAACGTGATTCCACGTGCACATGATGCTGAGAATTATGCATTTTTTTATTAGAAGCCACCTCAGATGCTGTGTCCAGGCAGCAGCTGACCAGAAACTCTGCACATGTGCGCACTGGTATATCCAGGTTGTCATGCAGTTATGCAAAGTCAAATATAATACAAACTATACTTGCATGTATATTATGCAAACACAAGTAATTGTGTATTGCTCCACTCTGCCTTCTGTATCAGGGAAGTGATCTTACAGTTAATTTGGTCTCAATATGGAATTCATGTCAAATGAAATGCAACGCCTTAGCAAATTTGATGCTGATGTAGCCTATTCCACCATCACCTCCTTTGTTATCTCTTCTACCTCTTTCTTTCTCAGAAGCATACTGTTTTATGCAAGGCACTGTACCACTGAGAGTCCTCAGTTTTATAACTGTGGGATGATGAAGCCATATGCAAATACTACTCTGCATGCCCTCAGCTCCACTGGCTGAGCCCTCCGAAATCAAGTCTCACCCTTCACAGGGTGAAGGATCAATATCTGATCTTTAATAAGGTCTTAATCCTGGTTTCCCATTATCATTATTTTTTACTGCTTCTGATGGATATTCTTGTTGTTTGATACTATTCTTCCTCTCTTCCTCTGCCCAAGTCACTCCATCAGTTTTTAGATTAATTTAAAGATGTAACTCCATTTATTCTAATATTTCTTCCTCCTGGTTCCACAAGGGGTTGACCTTGTGTCTTGCAGTCACAGCTTGATGTCTTTGCATGTGTCTTGTTAAACATGAAACACTTTATCTAGCCCAGAGCCTGGAAAATCCTGCAATGCCAATGCCCTACAAATTTGTTTATAAATATAGCTTGTTTCATTAATTATGCAAAGAGAAGTCTATTACCTATTATTACTCTAAAGGCTGCAGTTTAATTTCTATTGTAACAATATTAACATGGAACCACATATGTGTGTCCTTATATACTTTATATTTTTATTGAATATTACTAGCAGGAGATTTGTGACTGCTGCACAATAACCAATATTGCAGTGAAAAGCCAGTTCAGACTCATGATAATTCTGCATATCCCCAGTAAGTCCAAAGAATTGTGTCTGCTCACACTAGGGATAAATTTTGCTTTCTGGAAACTATACAGAAATTAAATATTTGCTTTGATATTTGATTCTTCCATTGATTCTGTTTTTATCCTGTTTAAACTTGTAACTGTGACAATATAAAGATGTAAAATAAAGTACAGCATTACAGAGGACTGTGAAGTGAGAAGTGAGAAAAGCTGATCAACATATTCTAGGTTAATAACAGAATCAATACATGATTTCACATTTCCCCGCTCCAAAATTGAACAACCTATTCTCTGTCCCCAACATGTTTAAAACATATTTCAAGGGAAATGGTGTAAATATTGAAAAAACTACTTTGCCTACACAGGAGACAGCAATCTGCCAGTACATACATGATTGCCACAGAGAGAAAGATAATGAATTTCTTTGCTTTTCCACTAGGATAGAACAGGATAGAAAACAAAAGCCTTACAATGCAACAAGAATTATTTAGCCTGCACAAGCAAGCTCTTCCTAGCTATTAGGACAGTTAGACACTTAAAGAACCACTTAGAAGGGCTGCAGAGCTTTTAAGAACAAATAAGGCAAATATCTGCCAGAATTTTAATTTTTGTTACTGCACAGGGATTTGGCTAGGATGCCTCTCCACATCCCTGCTGCCCATGAGTCCATGATTAATAAACTGATCACGTGCTAACTAGGCATTGTACAGAAGGAAACCACAATAATGCAACATAACTATGTTAAAAATTCTGCTTTTGTACAGAGGCACATGGAATTTCCCTCAAAGTGTTGGCAGGACTGCACTGCCTGTAGAAGTAGAGCAACCCTTCAGGGAAGTGTTGTCACCAGCGCTATCCCCAGCCCCAGTGGCCCCAGTGTGTGTCCTCAGCCTGCCACTCCATGGCCTGGCAGATAGGCACAGCTGCAGCTGCACTGGAGCCGAGTTACCTTCTTCAGCTCTGCAACTCAGAGATTCCTTAGAGGGATATGGTAGGGCACATGAAATTTCTGCTGCAGAATCTTTATAACCTTTTCAATTCTGTTGCAGCAAAACTGCATCGAGCGTACTATGTTCAGGGGCCTGGCAAAGAGGGGTCTACACCTTCTTATCTAATAGAATATGGCAACTACAAGTAGGAGTTTGTTGCATTCAACACCTAAAAAAAAGGATAATATCTCAGAGCAAAAGGAGGAGTGAATAGGTTAAATAATATTTAGGTAATTAAAGTGAATTCAAACAGTCTAGGCCTGATGATTTTCATCATAAAGTACGCAGAGAACAAGCTGAAGAAATGCCAGAAGTTGGAAAGAGAAGGGTGTAGGAGAAGGATAAATCCAGTCCTAATATTAAAAAATGAGAAGAAAGAGTACCTGGAAAATTGTTTTAGACAGATAGCTTAACTTCAACTCTTGGGAAAAAAAAAAAGGAAGTAATAAAATTATTTGTAAGCACCTCTAAGGTGACAAGAAGGTAGGCAACAGCTGACGCAGATCTTGCAAGAAGAAATTGTGTCCAAATAAATCTGCCTTTCTTCAATGACAGGATAAGAAGGCAACCACCTAAGGAAGAAGCTGAGCTCTATCCTGTGTCCATGTATTCAAGGTTTTATCACACAGAGATGCTTTCTAAGCTTGCAGTTGATACCGAAGAGGGAGGGCTGGCAGGTGCGCTGAAGAATAGGAACAGAAATCAAAATAATTTTGAGTAACTGAAGCAGTGGTGTGGAAAAAAAAAAAGATGATAAAACTAATTAAGGCCAAAGATAAGGACTGGTTCCTGTTTATGCAGGAACAGTCAGAGGTAGAAATGCAAGACTGAGGAGAGAAAAAAAGCCAGATAGCAGATTACAAAATGAGTGTGAGCGAACAGTATCATGCAGCTAAAAAAGTTAAAAAAAGCAACTGCTACCTGGACTATACCAGAAACCCCCTAGGGAACACTGCCTATGGCAGAGAATCTGGGTAGGCTAGCCCAAGGACAGAAATTATGGGGGGAGAGGGTGTTTGAGGAATATTACAGTCTTGAACTATACAAATGACAGTTGCCAGGAGGAACAAAATAAGGTTTGGGTCCAGATGAACAGGGCATATAGTTATGGGTAATTATTGGAAGATTTTTTTCCCAATATGAAATATAGTAAAGTTTGGGATTAGCTTGTATAGGGGAACTGGAAAGGCCTTACTATTGGAAGTTCAGAGCATGAAGTTAGATAAACATGTCAGGGCTGGCAGAAATATCCTGCACATCTTGCTTTGGAGGAGGAAGACGAACTAGAAGATGTACTGAGGTACCTTTTAGACTTATATTCCTGTAATTTAAGGAACTCTATTAATTGGCACAAGATTTCTTAAACCCCTAAACTTTATTTTTCCTATAGTTCCACATCTGTGAATAAAGTCTCCTTTTCCCCCTCTACAGTTCCAATATATTTCAAATCTAGAGAAAAATATATCTATGGCTTCCCAATGAACAGCAGGCTCTACGCTCTAAATCTGACAGAATTTTTGTGTTTGTATTAACATAAAATATTTCAAGCTGTTCACAGATTGAATTTAATCCTCCTTTCAATAATCCAAGTTTAAATCCTCATTTCAATTATCTCTATATTTTGTAGAATCCCTCAAATGATTCAGCGCTAAAGTATTACATGTGTTATAATTTAAAACTCAAAAGTTATGAATGGAAGCAGATTATATCTTATTAAAATGTTAATTCGAGTCCTTTGAGATAATTGTGACTACAAGCAATTGGTTAATGTGTCAGAAATAAACACTGTCAAAAATAATTGAACAAAAACAAGCATATGGACGTCATCCACTTCAGAAAAATGACAGGAAGACAGAATTAATAGGAGTGATTTTCAAAAGCATGGATACAGGTAAAGACCTAGTTCCAGTAAACAATATTTCTGTATACTTCTTTATATGTATAGATTTAAAAATTCAAACTTAATTTTCCTTCTGTATTGAGCTGAAATTCCAAGGCTTGGCAACACAACATGCATAACACTGAGCGACAGAGAAACCATTTCTGAGTTACCTTACTGTGACAGTACACCTGGCACAGCAATGGAAGTACCCAGAGCTGGAAAAAAACCCCAACCAACTGCTTGTCCAGTCCTGCTTTAAGCAGATGGTGACCAAGCAACAGAACATTTGATGGATGATTTGATGATGTCCAGAATTATCTCCTTAAAAGCAGACTTGGAAATTATTTGTAAATGGTGCAAGTTAATTATTAACAGAGTTCCAGCAGAACAAAATAAGGAAGGAAGCAACACTAAGAAATGCAGGAGATAAGGTGTATTGCTCTGAAGTTATATTGTTCAACATCTACATACAGACTTACTGAAGATATTCCCATTCAACATGGCATTAAATCAGGTTTTCCTTATTCTCATGAGCAGATGTACTGCATTCAGTTATGTTACTCATGTGAGTAAGCAGAGAAGCCGACCTTTAGAGAGATAACAATAGGTACTTTCCAATTAATGTTAAAGTAGGAGTATATAAATCAATCCTAAAGAGCACTTTAGATAATATTATATTGACTCTTCACTATATAAATCAAATCAAATGACATTCCACATAGAGGGGTCTGAGGTACCAAACCACTAGTGATCAAAAATCTGGTGATCCCTTCCTGGGATTCATTCAGCTGACTGTCTTTTATCAACAAACAAGTCAATGAGTCAATGGCTAAAGCAAAAAGCAAAGGTGAAAATACATTAGTGTGATGCATACCAGCGTACAAGTAGGAACAATAAAAAGTCAACCAGAATATAAAATCCTCACTCCTCCAGTATTAAAGTTCACCATTTAGAAATCCACACAGTACTATTTCTCCTCAACTCTAGTTTTATTTCAGCATATATTTTTTCTCAAAATCTTCACTTTAAAAAAACCCCACACACACTGTTGTGCCTTTTTCCACTGGAAAGATAACCTTCAGAATGTAAATCAGTGCACTCTTGCCCTGGTAATCCAGTCTTGCAGAAAGCTGTCTCCAGCTAAACAATATCAGCAGAAAAAGGCATAGAAGTCTTCACTCTTCAGTACCACATTCACCCCAGTGAAGTGCTCATTTCAAATCCAAGCTGCAATAATTTTAAATGCTACTGCTCAGTCAATCTAAGAAATACCTCACAGACTGCTTCAGCTCTTATGTAAATTGGGAACATGTCAATGAAGTTGTACCATTATGCCATTCTTAAGTATAAAGCCTTTAAGAAAGGGATTAAAAATCTGGGTATTTTTGTCCTTTGAATAAGCCAGTAACAATGCACTAGTTCTTGCTCATCTCTCACTGCAGAGTACCAGGGCTAGTGGGACTGTCCATGTGGACAGCATTGTACATTGGGCAAATGTGTATGATAGAAGAGATCACAGCAGAGCAAAAGCTGTGCTCGTCTCCTGTCCTCTCCTTTGGTTAAAAGTTAACAACTACAGAAAATGCAGCATTGCTCAATCTGCACTTACATGAGGCCATAAAACTATCATATATAGGAACGTTAGTTCACTGAATTTTTTGGTAGGCAGCTTAAGATATGGTCAGTTACCATCTTGATTAAAAATGTATCTTAAAAAAGGGAACTAGAAGAATATATAGCAAACCTTTATGTCAACAGTGAGGATTAGATGTCCTAACGAGCTTCTTGAGAGGATATGGTTCTGAAAAAGAATAAGGGACTCATGTACCTTCAACGTCAATGAACTATTGCCATGCTGTGAAACACTTGATCACCATCCCAAGCAGAGGAATTGCTACCCTTCTTGCCCCTGGTCTGTCTCCTTAAAAGATGCAAGAGCTTGTTCTCTTCCACCCATAGTACACTGTACCACCCTCAGGGATTTCATAATTGATTCCTGTGTGCTTATTGTGATCAAACCTGCTTAATGGTTACTCTCATTTATGTTACAGGGTTTGAAATGGCACACTGATAACCAGTCAAGCCCACATGCTCTATGATCCCATAAGCACAAAGCAACAATGACTCCATCTGATTTCCATGAAAGAAAACTGAAAAAAGTCTTCATTTTTAAAACTTCATATAACACAAGTGAACTTTTCAAAATGACATTATTCTAAGAGAGCAGTGAATCCTAATACAGTGAGACAAGGATTCCTGAGGTCAGAAACTTCAGTTTTACAAAAATATCCTGAGGGATGCCTGAATGTATTATCTTGACACCTTTAACCTCTCACTTAGGCCCTACTGCCCATCACTCCACTATCAATCTATTTCTAACATTTTACTTGGCTATGAACTTCTTCGAATGACAAGAGAATGATTCATAATATATAGTAAGGCTTCCAGGAAGCTTTTTCACTCAACGCTACAGGGTAATTGATTCAGCCTTTTGCTTTCTCCCAGGAACTACTTATCTTCAATCTTTCAATTAAAGGTCAAAAAATGAAAGAAGGCAGCCCAGTCATCTGTTATGTTTTCCCCTCTTTCCTCTTGTAAGAGGCTCAGTTCTTTACATAGTTGTGTCTCAACAGTTTGAGTTTGTTTTCATTGGTAGAAATATGAAAAATAATTTTGGCAAATTTAAGGAACAAAAGGAAAACTGCACAGAATGACAGGAAATTCTCTTGTGTCTCTTTTGGTTATTAGTTAGCCTAGATCTTCCTGTCAGAAGCAAATCCATAGCTTTTATCATAAGCTAGCAAATAGTATTTTTAGAGTATCAAAATGAAGATGGGTTTAAAGGGAAGTACATCTCCCATTCCTGCTTTGTTAGGAAGGAAAATGCAAAAACAGAACTATATGATTGTAGCGTAGCTCTGTAGTCTGAATTTCAGGGTAGAGGGGAGCTAGTTTTGGAATTTATCTGACATGCATAGGGTGAAAAGTAGGCAAGGATGTGGATTAGCATACTATGCCTATTTCATCATTGCCCCAAGGCCCTGTTGTACCAGCTCAGTCAGAGCACAGATGGGTCACCAGGCAGACCTAAGACTCATTAAAGAATACCCTTGGCATCAAAAGTCCCTTTGCAGGTCAAAGAACCAGCTCTGCTTGCTCTGTGCCAACACCAGGCACCAGCCTAATACAAACACAGAGTGATTTTGAGGAAAGAGAAAAGTGACTAGAGAGGAAAGCATGTGAACAAGAAATAAAAGAAAGGAAAAGCTGAAAAAAATGTGATCAGGTCAAACCAAAACAATTTGAGATTTTCTTTTATGCCATTTCTTCTATGAAAAAATCTAAGACTACAGGTAAATAAAAAATATATATGGTTAGAGGCAAAACCCCAGTTTATTTCATCTAACCCAGCCAGTTTACCTACTCTTTTGTTAACAGAGGTTTATGTTCTCATAAAAAGTATTTCATCAAAAAAGAAAGCTGAAAAGGCTTTTTGTGAAAAAAATAAATAATGTTTTGTCTTCTTAAAAGAATTCCTCATCTTGTCCCTAGTTTCATTCTTCTTCCTCAGAAACTCTGTTCATTGCTGAAATAAAAGAAAATTCACTCTGCTGTAACATTATATCCCCTCAGCCATTTACCAGTGGGCAAAACCCCAGGAAAACCCTCTAGGTTGGAGTCCATGCTGCACACAGCAGGTGAAGCTGGACTTTGAATTTCCACACTGGACCTTGTTTGCCCCTAGTGAGGTTCCCCAGTAGCCCCAGCCAGCTTCTGCCAGTTTGGAGGCAAGTTTGTCCCTGTGCCAGTGCTAGTGTGTGTGTTAGGTCATGGATAAATCAACCCATATTGTTGCTGCCAGGGATAGGGAAGATCATAAAACTGCTTTTTCTCAGTACCACCTTTATCTGTGCTACCCTGAAAGAAGCACCTCTGCTCATATCTCTGCACCAATACTGTGCCCTTTTCTGGATGTGAGAGTCCCCTGCCTGATGTTGTGCAGCACCAGCAGTTGGGAGCCACACACCCTCCCCCAGGGAGGGGTGGCCGAGAGAAAGGCTGTGAGTTAATTCACATTTGGTAAGCTATAGCTATGGACTTGGGAAAGCTATGGTTTCCTGCAACATTATCAGCTTGTTTGACAGACGAGTGCGTTAAGAATAATATAAGCTGGCTGCTGAAACTGCCAGCAAAGCTCTGTGCAGCACTGAGCCCTGCACACTGGACGGGCAGCACCATCCGCTTCCGCTGGGCTGCTGCCCGCATTCGCTGCCCGTGCCCACGTGCCCAGCCGAGCCCAGTGTGTGCAGTTGCACTCAGTACAAAGGCAATGCCTGGGGAGGAAAAAAGAATTAATGGACATTTCCGAATTAAATTTCCTTCATGAATGACACTGTGTGTTAGTGTTAGTAGCTATGTCACAAACCAGCTCCTTTTTGCTTGTTCATTACAAAGCCCATAATGGGACTAACGGAGCATGTGCAACAAACATTTGCTTTCTGCAGCTCCTGCCATGGGCTCAGCTCCGCGTGCGCATTTAACAATGGGAGTGCTCAGGCACACGCTGCCTATTTGTCACCTGGCCACCTCTGCACACTGCTGTACCTCTTGATATAGATGAAACAGAGCTGCTGTTTGTTCCCTTTCAAAGAGGGAAATATTCTTTTAAATCATCAAGTGATCTTTGGCACACTTGAAGGAAAAAGTCTTTACAAAGAAAATCAGTCCCCTCCATGACCTGAGAAGAGCCACATTCCTCTGTACAAGCTCCTCTCACTCCCTAGAACTGCACCTTCAGTGTGAAAAGGAACTGATGAAGAGGGGGGCCCTAGTGAATTTCCAGCACCCACAGCAGAATTACCCTTCACCTTTCTTACATTTACACATTTATTTTCTACAGAATTTAGAGTCTAAACTATGTCACAGGTACCTTCAGCCATGTGCTCAAACCTACATGTTTATGATTTGTGTATGTTTCACTGAGATTTTTGCATGTCGATATGGCTTTTTAGGGGTTAAAATTACTAATTTCCCATCATTTGTTGATCATTTCCCATCATACTTCTTGATGTAGTACAAGCCTGTTTTGTTCTGCTAAAATGAATGGAACTGCAGATTTACATCCCATAAACCTCTGGCTCCTTTCTTGACAAGAACAGCCACCTTCTCGAAATTGTACAGTTTGTAAAAGTTCAGACTAGTGAACTTTTTGAAGCTCATAACATGACTGATATTCGCATTTCATGGAATAGGAATCAGAAGCTGTGTTTTGGTCTAGTGTTCTTATTGCTTCTGCATGTTGTGAGGTGAAGACATGGGAATAAATGACAAAGTTCCTATTTATTGCAGCAGTACTGGATTGACCTCCATGTGGTGCTTTCCAAGTGTGACTTGACCTCATGCTAAATGGAGCCACTATCCCTAGCACTCCACGTGGGTCTGTGTAGGGTAGCAAAGCAGCAGTTTCCCTTGTGTCCCATGATCTGAAACACATTTCCCTGCACCTCATTCTACAAAATCAAAGCTTGAATGTTTTTTGCCTGCAAATCCCTCCTCCCAAAACTAAGGAAACTGTTCAAGACTTGTACTTGCAAGAGCTTCTAAGGACCAAAAGGAGTTTAGAAGGAGGAGAAGCAAGATTCACATTAGCTTTCCAAAAATGCTCAAAATCTGACGGCACAAGAACAGTAAAGGGAAACCTGTTCATACCCTTTTGTTCCAAGCTGAGAAACTGGCCTCACCTTGACAATGTTCTGAAGGTCATATCTTCACAAAACAGGAGTTTTAAAAGCCATTAGTCATATTTTTCTAAGAGACACATCGAAGAGAGAAGAGTCAAACTTTTCCTTGGTGCAACTCTGTGGATGTCAAAGAAATGAATGTACAAAATTATCCTAAGGACTAATTGTTTTGAATTCCAAAAGAAATACTGCTTTGAATGAGGAAAAAGCTAAAATATGCACAAATATCTCAAGAGAATTCATAGCAGATTAGCCAGAATCAGACCCAGTTACAACAATACAAAAGACGTAACCAAATTCAGAGCCAGAACTATGATAGGATTAAGTATAAAGAGTGTAGAGTCTTGCTGTCTCTCTGGAGTCCCCTTTTTAGTCACCTGCTTTCTTAAGTATGCTAAATATACTAGCAAACGTCCATGAACTTTACATATATCACCCTCAGAAGAATCTACTGGTCTATCATTCTCAATAGGCATTTAAGAGCAGTAAATGCCCTCCCTTGTTGTGTCCTGCAACTCTTCCAGGTCCAGACTATCACTTACGCTGAAGTTTATATGATGGTTGAGGAGTGGAACGTTTGCAAAACAAAATGAACACTGAGAAAAATGCAGATGCATTATCAGCTGTAACAATGCTAAGAGGATTCAGAGAGGAGAACAGGGTGACATTCTACCATGGGATTATTACTGTAATTTTAATATGGGCATAAAAATAACCACGGGTCAGATACACCACTGTCTGGAGCTGTGTGTAATTACACCAGCAATTACTTTCCTAGTGTAGTCCAAACCCAGACCCACCAATTGTTGCGGTCTTCCATATGGCACTAATTTATCACATCTTGCTAAAACATTTTATTGTTTTTGAAAATGAACACAAACAATAAAGACAGAAGCTTCAAAGTGTACTGTCAGTCCTTTTACGCTAATAGCTCACACGGACGCTGTAGGGTTCCTGTCAACTTTCAGACTCATAAGAATAGAGAAAAGGCAAGGCCACTCCAAGAGTCAACCCTATTCACAGGGAAGGAACTAGTAGTACATTATAAACCAAAGTTTGCCTTTGTGGAAAGAACTTCACATTTACTTGGAAGTGAAAAGTTGACTATGTACCACTTAGATATTCTGTATATGACAACCATTGAGCTTTCCTCTGAGTGCGTATTTATGCGGCAGGTTGCATTGTTAGTGAATGAAGAACCACACAAGTGTTGAGTGACTCACTTTTCTAAATATGAAGTAGAAAACTCTTTGATCAGACATTTTCTGCTTCACAATTCCATTCTGAGAACAAAGTAAGAACTACTTGTAACAGCATGAGCAAGCAAGGCTTTCATTGAGTTTTAATGAATTAGCGTGTTTTGCTGAACAGCTTTGTATCTTGTTCTTGGTTACAGCGTAAAATGTGAATGGCAGTGACAGCTTAGTGTACACTTTGCCAGATCCTGAACATCAGTGTATTTTGAGGGGCCACAAAAAATGATTTCTGGAAAGCACAAGGAGAAAAATATCTTGTTCCAGGGCTGGATTTTATTTTTTTTTTTCCTTTTTGAAACATAAAAAAGGATAGATGCAGATCTTTAGTTTTATTTTGTACCAGAGAGCACAAAGCAGCCAAGGCAATTGCCCTAAAGATGGTTATTTGACATAACCTGAGCCAGCTGTGCATCATCTGCTTCCTGCCAGCCAGAGATGGGGAACCCGCTGGTAAAGCAGGGGCACGTGGTGTTCCAGCCAGCCCCAACGTGCCAGGAGACTCCCTGTAGGGCTCATTATCTGGCAACAATTCCAGCAGCTCTTTCAATGGCTTCTCCCCCTGGTGATGTTGGAAGCCTGGAAGCACACACAGCTAAACTCCCTCCTCCACTCTGCGAGCTGCCCTGAGATTTTGACTCACCACACTGTATTTATAAAACATCAGTGGCCCCTTTCTCCTTTTCCCTGTGTGAGTGAGGGAGTTACACTGTGGGTGGAATGCGGTGCCCTGAAAGCTGTGAAGGGCCATTTCCAGGTTTTGTGTTTCAACACACATTTGTCACCATACACTATCACTTCAATACAGCTTACCTGCTTTTAATTTTAATTAACTTCTGTTACTATCACTTCATATATTGCTCTGAGTTTGAGGGTATGATAGGCAAACATTACAATTGTTAAGCAGGTGAAAAATATCAACAATAACCAGGGGATTTATTGTAATCAGTCAATATGCTCAGCCTTGCAACTGCTCAGTACTTTATGCTCCATAATTATATGGTTGCACAGTGTAGCCATTCAACAGTGTTATAATTAGTAAGTAATTAACTGAAGCATTTGATGACATGCTGCAGAGCACAAAGCACGTGTGCTGATAGCAAAAGGATACGTAAACTGTCTTTGTAACAATTTTCTGAAACTGTTTTTGCAAACAAAACCACACTGTTTCTCACTTGTGGTGATTTTCACAACTTTTCAGGTGCTGTACAAGATCAGAAGCATTTATAGATGGTTTAGATGCTACCACAGCATTTAGGTACTGGGCTTTTACTGAAATCAACTGTATTTAGTTGTCTTCATGGATCTCAGCCCACACTGGGCTGCCTCTGCATCTATACAGTCAGAGCTATGTATCTCCCTCTATTGGTATACTTCCAAAAAAATGCAGAAATGTTTCTTATATCTGTAGGGTTAAAGATTAAAGGTATGCTAATACAACTGAACCTACAGTAAGCAGTATACTAAAATAGCTATTCTGTCAGAAAACACAGCCCTAATTAAAGACAATTTGAATGACTTAAAATTGTCCAGATTTGCTTTGACTATATCCCTTTTTTTATTTTTTTTTTAAATATTTATAAACTAGTGATATTTGTCAATGTATCTAATGAGGGTGCAGGGGCAGGAATTCAGTGCTGCACTGAGAGGGAAAGATGTGTGTAAAGGCATGGTGAGACCTGTCTGGTACCTGGCGAAGAAGTGAAGGATGTAGGGGGACAGCAGACAAGGTCTGCATTTTCATCCCAGATAAGGAAAAAGAATAAAAATCTGCATGAGAAAGGCTGAATGCCACCCTGAAAGCTGCTTTGTGTTCCTTTCACCAAGTCTTGGCCTCTGCACAGGACAAGCTACATGTTTCAATTTGATATTTTCAAACCATTGTTTTTCTAAAACTATTTTTTTTTATTTTTACAGCTTTTTAGGTTATCCGAGTATTCCAGGCTATTTAAAGGCCCTCTCTTATCCTTTTGTTAGAACAGCAGCACTGCTAGCTGTGCATGTCCATACATAATCTCCAGTAACCTTTGCCAGCACAGAGCTGGAACACCTCCCACTTGTGTTGTCTTTTAAGTGAATTATTTTACATTTCCTGGTTGTGGTGTCCAAAACACTTGGTCATAAATATATTGGAAATAAGGATGTTCCTTCTGGAGCAACTGTGTCAGCTTGGATTTGATAGAACAAGCCAATGTAAGCTAAAACCCCAAAAGCAGTCCTCAGTAAGTTATGAAACATTGCATAGCATCTACACATCTAAACACAGCAGCCTGTAATTTCTCATTGAGAGCCAGATGCTGAACGGAGTAGGCAGTGCTAAAATTTACCTGTGCTTTTGCCATAAAGCTCTCATTACTGCAGCCTTAAGTTTTTGATAAGCCAAAAGTAAGCTTCTAAAATTCAGTCGTGTGAAAGGAATGTGATCTGGTGGAAGTGCCTAATCAGCTATTTCACAGGCTGATTTAGAAAGCCATGGTAGAAGTTTTTAAAGTGAACTTGGTTCAGTGGCCTCTTGTCTTCAGGAGACACGAGACTCCTGCTGTCATCTTTTTAGAATATGGATTTCAAAATTAATGATGACAAATTAAATGGTATTTTGAAATACTTTTTGATTCATATAGTACCAACCACTACATTTGCTATAAGTGTGAGTATGTTTTGAATAGAACAACATCATGATATACACTCATTGGGATTTCAGGAATAGGCTGGATTTAGTGACCCCTCCTGCCACAGCAGTCAGTACAGAACTGTACCTGCCTCTGCCATGGGCATACAACTTTGATTCACAGAAAAAATTACTTTGGGTAACAAAGGTCAGAATACGTGAAAGGGAAAAAAAAAGGTTCTTACATTTAGAAAGCAAGTGACTGGTATGTGTGAGGGGTATCAGCGGGACAGTACGATAAGTAGATGTCACTGTTTATTTGCAAAGCAGATCCATCAGTAAGCCAGGCTGCCCTCATGCTGCCTAGTAATAAGCCTTAGCTTCACCTTCATGATAACCTAGCAGAGAGAGATTTAAGCTTCATGCTTGCTCACTCCTTTTCAATCTTTACTTCTGTGCAGTGATTGCCAAGAGAAGAACCCATCCGATAACACTTAGCAGGATTTCTTGTCAGCTTTACTATCCATTAGATACCAGGATGAGACCAAAAACCTGCATGAGAGCTCTTGCACAGCAATGACTTGTCAAAGCACCTGAATCATCTTTTCACCAGCAACCCAGGACCAGAACTCTCCTCAGCCATGTAGTTCCCTATCTGCCATTTACAGAGAAAGGATAAAAGATGTTTTTTAGTGGTTTTTAGTGGTGACCTAACAAGTTCCAGCAACCTCAGTGAGTGCAAGGCCAAGAGCAAGTGCTTTTGAGGACCTTACTTGAAATGCACACACAAATTGAAATGCAGTCCCCTCACAGAATACAAGGTTTATCACAGCTTCTCCACAAAGCTACTGTCATGTGCTTCCACACTCTTTAGCTACCTATGCAGACAGCTCAAATTGTTTATAGCTATTCCCAGACTAAGGGGAAAAAATGCTGCTTAGACTATCTTATTAGCAACGTAATCAAATAAAAGAGCACAGACTCTAACTACACTAGTTAGGAGGAGCAGTTTCTCCATATCTAATGTTTCATTTTTGGGGGTAGGGTATATAAATACCCTAGTATATCAATAGGAGGTAAATCAATTGATACAGAAATTAGATATCATGTACAGCAACTTGGCCTTTATTGTTTTTCCAATATAGCTCATCTTACGCTCTCTTCATTACCACTAAATAATACTTGGGAAGTAGAGTTATTTTACATTTTCTTCATTTAAAAGGTGAATTTTTATTGTACAGATTTTTTTTTGTTTTTGACAAGAGAGGCCAGAACATCTATCTGTTTATTACCTTCAGTAGTAAAGCATTTAGGGAAACGAACGCAGAAGAGACTGCTTTAATCGGAACCAACAGCACTGAAATCTTGAGACAACTCCAGTAGGATGCTGATGGCGTTTGTCAGAGACTTTTGACAGCTCTGTCCACATTCAGACCAAGTGGCAATGGCTACAGGTAAGAATGAGGCATTTCTGAAAGGCTCCTGGTACGGAACTGGCAATGCTTATGTACCTCATTTTTACTGAGGTAACTCACCCCCTAACTTGAAATGGGGCACATTTGTGTGTGTTGTGTGACAAGGGGTGCCTTTGCATTGCTTCCAGATAGACAGGAAACAGTATCCTTTGCTGCTAAACCAGAATAATAGTTGTAATGAGATCAGCCACTGGGCACCAGGTTTCTGTCCTGTAGGTGGACGGGTGTCCTGTATGTGTAGCTTTTCTGTCCTAAGCACACCATTTTATCATATAGTTGTTGCTGACAGTTGTTTGCCTAGACAGTCCAAGTATGTCACATGTGCACTATATTGGCTGCTTTTCCCGCAAAAGCCCATTTGAACAATGATATCACCCTCACATTCCTAAATCAGCCAGACCCCTCAGTCTGTGATGGTACTTATGCAAGTTACTACTGAAAACACATTATTTCTTCACTGCGTCCCAAAACCAAGCAGTACTAAAGCACTCAAGAGATTAGGACAGTCTTGAAAAGAGGCTCCACACTTCAAAGCAGCATTACTGAAAGAAAAAGTGAACTTCCCCTGGGGACATGTGAGCCTTGTGCTGTAGCAAGGGAAAGGGGAAACGGCTTCTGCCATGCAGGGCCACTGAAGTCACCTGACATGTCCTGTTCTCAGCTGATGTGTTGATGTGACTCCAGGGAAGAAGGCTGATTTACACCACTGCTCCTGGGGAGCCCAACCTTGGAGAAGAAGGTATGGCATCCAGCTCATCAGTTCTTATGCCAAGTTTTTTTGGCAGCTAAACATTTTTTGTCATTAAGGGCGCTTTGCACTGCAAACCAGTAAAGAACCCTAAAAGAAACAGCAGAATAAACCAAACACTGGATGTTCTGTCTTCACACATTTCTGTTCTACCCACACCCAATTAAGTGAGGTCAAAATAGTCCAGCGCCTACAGTTGGCTCTGTAGACCACTTACACTTTTCCTTGCCTAAAGAAAAATTAAAATAAATTGATGACAAGTAACTCTTGTCAACACAAATCGTTAATTTATTGCCCAGAGATCTTCTAGCTATGTAAAACTGGCTGATACCACAATCCTCTGCAAATTTTCCTACCCAGTCTGGAAGGATTTGAATAAGAATAACTAGCAGGCATCAGCTGAGACTCCTTACACCCCCAAGACATTTTCTGTGGTTTCACAGGAATATGGTGCGCTGTCCGAATTTAAAGTACCATGACAATTATTAAAACTGTGACAAAGCTCAAACAATATCCGTGGAGGGACCTGACACTAGTCCAGCTATCGGGTCTCCCAGAACAGTGCAACTCTGGAAATCTTTGTAATCTCACAAGGCGGGGGGAAGAATGACTTCTCTTCATTGAAGTCAATGACAATTTGTAGTGGCAGCTTTTCAGCAGAGCCATCTCGTCTAGTTCTGGCAAGCAGATAAGAGTTATAGAACAAGGATACATCCTCCAAGAAAGGAGACTACACGGGACACCGGAATGTACTGCACTCATTTTGCCACTTAAAGAGAAATCTGAGCTGTAACCAAAGGATTTTCAAGGCCTAAAACCACATTGAGACTCACAACTGAAAGTTTCTATGTATGAGACAACCTGTGAAACTTACTAAAATGCAAATCATGCTATTTGCATAGGATCCAATCATTTCACCTTTTCTTATGGATTTATCCTATGGTTGCTAATTCACCTACAGGGCCATATGAAGAACAGGGTAATGTGCAGTACAGTGCGGACTAGAAGGACATGGCTAAAATTGCATTTAAATGTATTAGATCTCATTTGCAACCTCTCGAATACTTAACACATGCTTGAACTCATCTTTAAAACAATATTAATTTCTCCCTGTTTTTCAGTGAAAAATTTATGGGCACACTGAATGATTAAAGCTGGGGAACATGTGGATTCTCTCCTCAGACATTTAGACCTGAAACCTTTTCTTTTTTTTTTTTAAAAAAAAACTCCTTTAATAGAAATATAGCATCAGGTACAGAGAAGAAACCAAGTATCTGCTGAAAATATCAAGAGTAATTTCTCCTGATTCTTTTGACTAACTTGCATGCAGCAAAGTAAATCAGATGGATGTCCCACCCATGACAACCAAAAAGGGCATTTTTCGAACTGTATGAGCAGCACAAATGAGTTTCAAAGTGGTGAGGGAGAGGTGTGTAAAATGCTATTAGAAAAATAATGGGATTTGTGTGCAACTGTACCTCAAAAGAAGAAAGCTCCTGTACTTCACTTATTTGCTACTCATTTTATCTTAAGCAATCTCTTAACCCTTCCTGTTGCTCTGATAGGTGGGAGCTGATCTCATTTAGTACTATTAGCTGTCAGAGCACTGCTAGTGCTGGCAGCACTGACTTTGTACACTCCCTCTGCATACTTGAAAATTTCTGCAAGATAGTGGTAAAAAAAATTTATTTCCATCCAAGCTCATTATTTCCTTTCTCTTTGAAAGCGATACAGCCTAGTGAGACTCATTTCTCCCTTCCCATGTCCTCAAAAGATCGTTGCTCATTTGTTTTTATCTGATCTGGAAAAAAATTTACAAGTTCACATAAGCAAAGTGCACCCTCAGCTTTCAGTGCCAGTGTACCATGCTTAGTATCTTAGCTGTGTGCCATACATGCCCTATAAGATGACATGTTCAAGAGTAGACAACCTTGTAACTCATCGAAAAGTGGTATAGACTGTAATTAGGGTTAGTATATTACTCCATGACCTGGCCTGGTCTCTGATCCAACAAACACGTTGACGTTACCTTTCCTCAGATTGCTCTCTCATCATAGTGGTTCTGCTAAGAATGATGTCTTGAGATCAGCAAGCAATTGTGTTTCTGCTATCCCAGCACCACTCGCAGACATACCACTTTTGAAATGAGAACAGTGAGAAGTAGATCTGAGACTGCTCTGTCAGCCCCAAGGGTGATGGTACACAGTGGTGCTGACATTACTTGTAGATGGCATTTGGCTACGGGAGACCTCTTGCCAGCAGATGTGGCATAGACACCACTTAACAGATCTAAGAGAAACTGTGTCTTTTTATTGCTCTTAGCAATAACCTTTGGTCAGTATCAATGCTGTATACATGCTTCTACATACAGTATCCATAAAAGACACATGACAACCACTATAAACTTACCCAGAGCAGAAAAGGAAACAATCTATCTTATAATGAATGAAATTTCACCAGAGTTCATTTCTCAGATACGCCATTTCTTTAGCTTCAACATTTGAAAGACATTAGGATCAACAGCATGCATCACCCGTGGCAAGATACTTCCATAGGAATGACACCCGAGCAATGACACAGCTGGGTGTGGAATCTATTAACACTTGTAATACAGCAATGAAACCACTGAGGCAGATTATCACTAAACTGGAAGTGGCTCTGTGCTTCCCATCATAATACCAGTGTAATTTGTAATACAGGAAAAACGCATTACTGGGTTCTACTAACAAATGACTCTACACAGACATGCCTATGATGGTAGGGTATGTCATGTCAAGGAAGCTACAGAAACACAGCATTCTACTTCTCCGCTGTTTGCCACATATATTACAGGTTACCTAATATATACTTCACATGTGTATCTACTGGAAAGTCTGATCCGGGGCTTATGATTTGCCTGTTCACAAGCTACAGTTAATCACTGTACAAAGTATATTCTCCTAAAAAAAACTGGTTGGGGAGAAAAAGACCAAACTATTCACATTTTGCTCCTTGTTGCAGTCTGGGTCAAGAGAAGCTGTCTGGAGGAAGGGATGACAGTAAACCTTACTGAAGGACAATTAAGAATACATGACTTTGGAGATCCTTCTGGAGTAGAGGCCAGGCTAGGCTGTGAAAGGGAATGAGCCAATATGCAAGAAACCTCAAACATGAATACAGACTAAGAATACTCCTGCAAAGTGCAGAGGGGACTGCTGAACACAGCCCCAGGAGTGCCTCGAAAAGCCATTGATAGACTGAAACTTCCTCAGGGATCAAGAGGTCTGCAAATGTCTCTCCAAAGAGATGGCAGAATTTTTGCAATCCAGAAATAAAACGAAAGCCAATAGACTGAAAAACAAAGACGGAGGAAAGGGCTCAGTCTTTTGTCCTCAGCAAGGGCAGAGGAGGCTAAGGGTAAGTTTGCCTGCAAGCCTTTTATCGAATCTGTCTCACCAAGCACATCTGAGTTTTCTCTGTTAAAGAATTCCCCTGTTGCCATGTATCACTTTTATTTTCTAATAAAATGCAGTTTTAAAGACTGGGAATCCTTTTGGACATTCTCCTTTCCAAGAAACAGTTGGGCAGGACCACCTGCATGCTCTGGCCATGCTGGGTCTTGTCAGAACTGGCATGGTTTATTCTGAACTCTGAGCAAGCTGAGATGAACCAAAGGAGACTCTGAACAAGTTCATGTGGCTGCATTTGTGCTTTGGCTCACTCCAAAGCACTCTCATTCTGAACACTGCAGCTCTCATGCTCTGGTACTAATGGAAATTTGCTTGAATAACACTAGGTTGCTTCAACCCTTTTGAGGCCTAATCCAGTGCCCACTGAGATGAGATAATGCCCACTGATTTCAATGGGCTGTGAATTATATCCTTTATTTCCGACTTAAGAGCTCTTTTCATGTTCTTCCCTTTCTTTACCACAAGGTTTAAATCTGCATTTTCCTCCAAATTACAAATTCTGCAGCCAGTGCACATCCCTCGATCAGATCACACTTACTCTGAAAAGCAGTACCTGCAGCCAGCCTTTAAGGACACCCAGCCAGTCAGTCTTCAGCTATCAGTCAGTCTTCTGCACTATCTGTTTCATTAATAAAAACTGACATTTCATATTTCAGCTGTAACATACCTGACCAGCTATTTATTATACATACAGAATAGCAAATGTAGCATTCTCCATCTCTTGCTCTACAGTGTGGGCTTTCCTGACCATAAGACATTTTGTTATTCTTTCCAAACATGAATGTGCCGAACCTTTCTTCACATCCTCTCAAACATGCTAATAGCAAGTGGGCTTTATTAGTATGCAGAACTGAATTCTTGGGAAGTATTACCAGATGACATGATCAGTAACATGTGATCGATGCTTCACCTTTTGCCCTTAATTTGATTAAGTATTATATAGCTGAACAAAAAGATAAGCTTGTAAAAAAAGTAGCAACAATACATTTAACCATACAGCAGCAATTCTCTGTTCCAGGGCATGTTTGGTAGTTCTGATGTTCTGCATTCCCAAGTCCATGTTGCTTTGATTACCAGATTTCTGGGAATACATGCCCAGACCCAGCAAAAAATACAACTACATGCCCAGACTTCTGTTGTAACAATAGAATGTGCACAGAATAAAAGGTCTGAAAATAATCTGTATCAAATCTGCAAAAATTGACTTCACAGACAGTGAAATCTGACTTGAATTCAAAGTCAGCAGAAATCTATGCCCGTCCCAAGTCAGCCTCCAGGGTGTAAATCAGTGAGTGCTCTCTGGACCCTGACTAAGGCTACATGAGGATGAATGGGATGGTGGTCTGTAACATTTCCTTGAACTTTACAGTTCCTCCACCAGTGCCAAGAGTAGCAGAAGTGCTGGAAGCACTTCACAGGTAGCTATAGCACGGGCCAGGGGTAACGTGGCCACTTCCTTGAAGGCTGACTGCTAGCACCAGGCCAGTGTCGAGACAGAGAGAGAAAAGCTCCTAACAGGCCCAGATGCTATGGCCACAGAAATGGCCTGGGGAAAACGAGAAATTATGGCAAGTCCTGCTCTTGCCTTTAGCCAAATACAGCTTTTTAGGGGGGGTCTATGTGGCCTCACAATGGGAGGTTTGTCTCTATGTGTATTTTTTCTGACTGCCAGAGTTACCACACTGTAAAACCTTAAGTTTGGCTTAGTTTCAACCCAAACCAAAGACCTTGGCGTAGTTTCCAGGTCCACCCAAACCAATAAATGAATTCGGGTTCACTTGAAGTTTGGCTGAGTGTTTTGTTTCTGGAGATTATTTAATGTTTTTTGTGGGGGGGAGGGAGAGGTGAGGGGGTATTTCTTTTTTTTTTTTTCTTTCTTTTTAAACAGTCACTATCTTACTCTGGGTGTCAGAGTCCCTAACTGCAATTGGCTAATCACTTCAAGTCACTCTACAGGCCTGAGCTGCCAAAGCAAACCTTTTCTGAACAACCCTCTTGTCTTGCAGCAGCTAGCAGTATGCATTTGCAAAATCCCACAGTCCCTAAAGCCCACAATACTGTAAAAACCTAAAAATGTTAGCAAAGCTGCACTGACAGAGAAATAGCAGTTTTCAAAAAGGGATGCATGACCCCAAGTGGATTCAATGTCATTTAAAGAAAGAAAAGAAATCTACTCTTCTATTCTTCAAATGTAATAAAAAGAACTAGGATTGTTACAAGACTTGCACTTGACCTCCAGGGTTCAGTACACAGGGCTCTGCAGCACTCCAGAGGCACACAAGTGTCCCAGGATAGTCACCCAGCCCTCACTGCATGTCTGTGCTCACCTGCAGGAGAGCACAAGTTCAGAAACTGCCACATTTACTCACTCTCCTGCCTGTCAAATTGATGGGAGCCTCTTTCTGCTGCCTTTCGAGTGCCATCATCTGAGTGTGCTGAATCAATTTCAGCCAGTAAACTGCATTATGTGTCTGGACCCGGACACACCTGGGTTTTGTTTTCTCCCTTCTTCTAAATCCATACATGTACTTAAGCAACAAGCTACACCAGGCAGTGGTGAATAAGTGATTACTGTACTCCATAGGTGTCATTACACAGTATGAAGCTGGATGCCAGAGTACTCTACCACCTGAGAAGAGCAGTAATCTTGTAGAAATGCATAGAATGGGATATCTTATTCTAATATACAATTTACAATTACAAATACAATAAGTAGGGAACACTTAATGTGAGTATAATGTCACTGTCAACCAGCCAGAAATGCTACTCTTAAAAATTTTTCACAGTGTAAAAATAACCCAAATGATTATGAGAACTGGGTTATTGTATGAAGTTGGTCAGTGGAACTGAAATCAATTTATTAAGATAAACTAAAGCAGTCACACACTGTCCTATTGACAGAAAGATCATCTAACCGTCTTGAAGCTGGGGAAAACAGTCTAGAGGAGAGAGGGGGAAAAAAAAGAAGCCTCTCCATGCCCCCCAAATAAGTCACTGACTGCCAGGAATAGGTATTTAGGCTCATTTTCTTCTCCTCTACTCACCACAATCCTGTAACAACAATGCATATGCAAAAACACCATCAATTTTCAGCCAGGATCCAGTTTGGCTTGACATCAGAGGTGACAGTGTGCATGCTGCTTTCAGAGAAACCCTGACCTCTCAGCATGCAACTCAGGCCTATTGGCAGCTTGCAACAGCTTTGATGGTCATCTTCACCGTATGAAGCAAATTAAACAAAACAGCTTTTCCCATTTTGTCTTTAAATTGTAAAGATGCCCCCTTGAGCAACTTGTTTCATTAATGGAATTGCAGTCACATTAATAAACATTTATTTTGCACCATTGGCTAAGACTTGCTGAACCAGGATGCCATTGTTTTAAGCACACTCTGTAGACTTGAGTATCTTTCATTATTCCCAGCACCTTCTAATCAATAGAATTCAGAGAACGAATAACTAACTTAACCAAATTGATTGTCTAAATCCTTGTATTTGTAGCTATTACTACTGACAGTCCAATTCCAGTGCGAGAACTTTCTCTAGTTGTTTCAAAGTGGAGCTCCAGCCTATAGGTGTCCTACCAAGTCAGCAGACCCTTGTGAGAACAGGGTCTTTGGTCTACCTGATTCACAGATTTTGGCAGCTCAGGGCAGACCGAGTCTGTTTACTTTAACAGAATCCCTTGATATTCCTGCTACACAACAGAGAGGGTAATTTACCTCAGTAATGCATTATCGTTTTAACAGTATGTTTTTTAACAGTCTCCTTGTCCTTTGTGGAAGACAGAGATCCTGAATCTCTTCACATGCTAAGCCACCACTCTGTTTCCCAGCTCAGTTGTAGCTCCTGCCAATATGTATAGGTTGAACAGATGCTAATTTCCCCAAGACCAAATTAGTACAGACAGTAATACAAGCACCTTGTCCTCATTCCCCTTTTCCCCCAAGATTACTAATAAAGAGTCAATTGCTTGGCTACTGATTGTACCACGTGCTCTAATTACTTGTTTAAATGATGACAAACACATTAAACAACATTTAAATCAGTGCTCTTTGACAAAGGAAAGACAAGCATTGGAGGCATTTATTAATCACTAAATTAGTTCTAAAATTAGCATGACTTTTGAGAATTTTCATTTTGCAAAAATGTCATCTTGGGTTAAAATAAAACCTTAGAAGGGCTTTTAGAGCATTGAGCTCTGAACAAGTCAGTTTACATCCCCTATCCAGGGGATAGCTAATGTGAGAAGCATTCCCTGTAATGAGTCAGGAAAACCATAGATTTCCCTGCTCCACAGGCTTACACGTAAGTACACACGTACGTATCAAAAATAAACTGTTATATTTCTTTTT
The DNA here is from genome assembly GCA_013398125.1 of Aegotheles bennettii. Classification (NCBI taxonomy): domain Eukaryota; kingdom Metazoa; phylum Chordata; class Aves; order Caprimulgiformes; family Aegothelidae; genus Aegotheles; species Aegotheles bennettii. The sequence continues at coordinate 37,559 of VZRW01002377.1, read as the reverse complement.
CCAAACATCATGGTGAAATATACTGGTGCCATGCAGTGTGACTACATCAAACACATCAATGTCACAGGATTAATGCCTTGTCCCAGATAGCCAAGCAGCCAGTCAGACAACGTGCACGTGCGTCCCCACAACCTCACCCGCACAGGCAGGCGAGCTCACTGCCAGGAGCTGCTGACCCTTGTGCAGCAACCACATGCTGGAGTTGCCAAAAGCCTGGGCCCATTCTTTCTGTGAGACAGTTTCCCTTCACAGAGGAGATACAAGCAGCTTTTTTATCACATCCTACTAATACAGAAGATAACCTGCAAATCACTCCTGAAAATGTATTAGTAGGAATACCAACAAACTAAAATACGTTCCATTTGCACAGTGCCCTACAGATTCCTATCATTCCTGTCACTGCTGTACCCTAAGGCACAAGGAGAAAGTCTGCTCCCTATGACCACAAGACAAAGGTTGGTGGTAACGGAAGTTATGCCACCCACGTTCCCCTTCAGAGTGCTGAGCTTGGCCCAAAGGATTCTAGCTTTAATTTAATGTTAAATCCAAATCAAAGAATGAATGGTTTGTAACATCTTGAGATCTGTCACCTTTGCTTTAAATAATCCACATTTCAGGAGAATGCAGCATATATGAGAATATACACTTCTAATCTCGTTATCAATTCCCAACACAGCAAAGCACACCTACAATATGGTGTGTTAGAAACATCACAGCACCTGTGCTAATTACTAAACTGTGTCAGTCATTTGTCAATTAGTGGGTTTTATTTTCTTGTGGGAAGGAAATTTCTAGAATACCATGAAGTACACACACCCCCTCCCATTGTTCTCAGCTGATAGAAGTAGATTTGGATGATTGCTTTTTTCCTGTTGCCTCTTAACATTGCAAATCAAACTGCAATCAGAATAATGAGGTGTCAGTGGTTGAAATCATAGCTGGTACTACATATTGTCAAAGATTGTTCACACTAATCAACTAATAATGACATTGCTTCCTCTACCATGCTAAATAAAATTCCCCTAGTTGTGCAACACAATTACTACTAATAACCATAGAAACTTTAGTGTGTTTAAAGAGACTGTTTCAGAGATTATCTGGAGGCTTATTTTAGAATGAACTGGAAAGACATATCTACCAGATGGAGATTATTCTTTAGTAATTAAGCAGACATTGTTCCTGTGGGCGTATGGTATTTTCCAGTATCATGAAACATTTTTCTTCTAATGATGCACCTGAATTAAAATGGTAGTTTTTATGTTGATAAAGAATATCTTAAATATTTAAACATTTTAATAAATGCATTACTTTAACAGCCATTCTTTAGTCTCAGAAAGAAAACCTTAGGAAATGATACTCAATAAACAATCTAATTAAAAGTTTTACTATTAAAGGAGGGATGATGAATTTATATTCATTTTATTACAAAAATATATTGACTTCTCAAGAGAGAGATACCTCCTGACTATTAATATAGTTTTTTAGAAAATACGCTGGCACAAATGCTGAAAATACTTTGTGCTCTCTAAGTCANGAGCACAAGTCTTGCAAGGAGCAGCTGAGGGAGCTGGGGGTGTTTAGTCTGGAGAAAAGCAGACTCGGGGAAGACCTTATCACTCTCTACATGTACCTGAAAGAAGGCTGGAGCGAGGTGGGGCTTGGTCTCTTCTCCCAAGTAACAAAACAAGAGGAAATGGCCTCAGGAGTTGTTAGGGGAGGTTTAGATTGGATATTAGGAAAAATTTCTTCACCCAAAGGGTGTTTCAAGCATTAGAACAGGCTGCCTAGGGAAGTGGTTGAGTCACCATCCCTGAAGATATTTAAAAGATCTGCAGATGCGCTGCTTAGGGACATGGCTTAGTGATGGACTTGGCAGTGCTGGGTTAATGGTTGGACTTAGGAAAGAAGGAAAATTCAACTCTTAGTTATAGCCCAAAGTAATATGTCAGTGATTTGGCTGACAATTTTATTCCTGAGTTTAGAAATGCAGGATACCTAGGGGCACAATTTTACCACCTTTTCAAATATATTTGAACTACTGTTACCATCAGATCTCTTTAAAAAGACTAACAATAAAGAACAGTGTGAATCTCAGTAGCACCATGACTCACTACACTAAAACTGCATCATGCAGAAGGCAGATTTGAGGGGAGATGGCTGAAACATTTCAGTAAAAATAAAAGCCATACCAAAGAAAGGAGAAAACACTGGCCTAGATCCTTCAATCCAACGATATTTGATGGGTCCCTTACAATTCTGCAAAGCATCATCATTGTGCAAGTTGCCTTCGAAATTCAGCCCTGAATGCAAATTTTTTTTCCTCAAAATAAAATGATCAAAATCCATACAATTTATTCAACTACATATCTTTCCTGATATAGATGAGGCAAAACCCGAGATATTTCAAATTGCATTGCATAGTAATCTGGGCAGTGGTGGCAAAAAACTCTTAAACACCTGATTAAGTCTACTCCTTTTTAGCAAAATAATTAAAATTGTGCTTAACTTGAAGTACTTTGCTGACTACAGTTTTTTGCTGAATCAGAGCTTTCACAAATGCAAACTTCTTAGTAGCACCAACTGCAAGCCTCCAGACTTATGCAGGCTTATCTGAACTGAAAGCCTTCCAAATTTTGCCCATTACTATTTCCTAATGCTTTGTGAGTTGTGCCAGTGACTCCTGGGATCCAGATTTGGAATGCATTCTGAATATTTTAAATCACAAATTTCCCCTTAAAGAAAACAGATGTATGCACATATTCACTTGAGTTCTTTATAATTTGAAATAGTATCATTTTAAACCAATCTTATTAGATACAGATGAACAAGTTTGTTTTTATCCTGGCAAACTGCTGTTTCTATTATTCTTGTCCTTTGCTTCTAGAAATCTTGCATAGCATTTGTTTTCTTGAAGTGAGTAATTACTTTTACTCTGCCATCTTGAGACAGACCCAGAAAACAGGCCCACTGCTCCAGCTAAATGAATCTTTTAAACATAAGGTATGCACTGTAAACAATAGACTCCTGAAAACTGGCACTCATTTACACGTTTTCTTTTAGATGTGACTACAGGTATCTAATTCCATTATCCTCAATAGTTCATGGAGTTGCCTCCCTCTCTTTTTCTTACTTATGTAGCCTCCATTATCAAACTTGTGATGAATAAAGTCTTTAGGAAATGTAGGATGGCTTGAGGTGCTTTGTGCAGCATCAAAACAGGCCATCTTAATTGTAATTTATTTCCACATCTGGGAGACTGCTTGGAAGCACTTTCAGATGCTTTTGTATTCTCCTTGCGTTATCAGGAATCAAGTAAAACATTGGACCAGAATCAATGATCACCACCAATGCACAGATGACTGCCTATAGCAAACTAAGTCTCCAAATTATCAGCTTGCAGAGCAGTTCTTCTTGCTCATTTTCTTTTGTGTCTGTCTGCAGCTAACATCTGTTTCCAGTTATGGCACTAACACAGACTTCTCCTTTGACTATTATTAACACACAAGCTCACAGTGCCACTGGGGTGTGCTTCTGTGGAACGGCTGGCAAGGGAAGTCTGACAGGGTTGCTCACAGAAAAGGTCGTTTAAGCTGCAACTGCCTATTTACCCAGTTTGATACCTCTCACAGCTTCTGTGGATGAGGCTGATGAATTGAAAGCATGAGAAGCACAGGCACTTTGGCACCGAAATCTGAGAACAGGATCGCCCCACAAAAAGAAAAAATGCATCCTGAGAAAAATAACCCCCCAAAATGTTCCTAGAACTCCATCATGAAATTAAGAGATTGGATATTCAGACTGCTAATTCCCAAGCATGTCAACAGTTTCTAAATGCTAAGAGCCTGTGTCCCAGTACAGTCTTAACATCACCAGTCACACATGTTGTCTGTCTCTTGATATCTAACCACTTCGATCTGTTTTCATGTTCTCTATTAGCCACCTTCCCTCAAATGCCCTTCATCAGTAGCTGGCATCTTAAACACTGGGGAAACATATTTTGATTTCCAATAACCAATTAATGCAAGTAAAGATTTAATCACAACAGAGACAGGGCAACAACAGTGATTTTTTTTATTTGTTTGGGGATTTTTTGTTGTTTGCTTGTTTTTAAATATCTCCCTGTTTTTCAGAACTACCTCCCTCTATCAGTGGTATTCTGGAAACATGACTTCTCTCACGATCCAAACCAAACTGAAAAAGGTCTATCAAAGCAGAGGAGAAGATAGAGCTCTACACAGCACCCAGGAAGAATATATGCTGCTTTCAGATGCACTGCAAGTAATCCACCACTGCTCTGTTGGAAAGGAATGTGCCTGGAGAGGACATGGAGAGGAAGAGAAACTCTGCTCTCAAGTGACATGCTCATGGCTGCACAGCTGCCCACTCCATTCCCATCACGGCTACATGTGCCCTGTGGTATTCTAACTTCCTCCCTACCGGTTACAGAAGCATTTGGTACATCCCTCTTGGTCACATGCCTACACAGCAGCGAATGTCTCTGAGATACCCATTGACATAAGAGAGCTGAGAAGATAGAAGAAAGTCCACACCATTTTTTTCCATAACATTTTTTAACCATCTTTTGCCCTTCTTCTTAGATTAATTCAGTAAGCTGTCAGTGACATCAATAATGCAGCTTTATCAACTGTATCAGTTAAATGACTCTTCCTTGTTTTGTGACTTTCAACATTATTGCAATGCTTGGAAAAATGAATTCTAATGAGGCATCACAATACAGGACACTAATAACAGCCTACACAGAGTTAGAAAATGGAGAACCATGACAAATATCATGCCCAAAAGTTTAGCATGAAACAAGCAAACCAGGGGTCTTATTTTCATTCCTGAGAGAACATATTAGTTGGACAGCAGATGACAATGGTGGAGAAAGTGAAAATAAGCACATCTCTATGTATGCTGTTCAGTTTTGAGATCACTTTGATGGAACTGCCGCACAGACATGTATTTGTATAACAAAGCCTGGCAGAAACGAAAAGACATTTAGAGCAAGGACAGAGACTAATTCTGGGCAGTAGTAGGAGAGTTAATGCACAAACAAGGCATCTGAGCGGAAGGAGATGTTATTTCCACACAAGAGAATAAAGAGGATGAGAAGAATGGGAAGTGGAAATAGGGTGGCATTAAACAGAATCTATGTAATTAAAAATGCTAATAGCCTCTTGGAGGCTGTTTCCAAAACAAGCTATTTCCTTTAGACAATCAAAACATCTTCAAGTTAACTATGTGCAAAGCCTGATCTGCCTTACTGCAGACAATGAATTAGAATGCTCCTGCCTTGGGGGCAGGTGGTAGAGAAGAAAAAGGAGCTTGCTGTTCCTCTCCAATTCTGGTATCATAGTCAATGGTGATGAATTTATACTTTGACATCCTATCAAATAGATATCTCCCCAGGGTCTTCCTTATTCAGTTCAGTCCTGTGACAATCTTAGAGGAGACCAAACTTTTCCTTGTATAAATGAATCTTATATCACTGTTATACACTGGGACCTGATTCTGACCTCTTTTATACCAATGTAAAATTGATGCCATGCATCATGGACTGAAGGTCAACATACACTTTTGCTGCCAAGTGCAAACCCTGGTGGATCAGCTTTTTATTTTGTTTTTAATCATCCTATTTTACATGGATTTCTGTTTCTTTTTTCATGGTCCTAGAGAGATGTATAAGCGAATTTTAATTTAGAACAGTCTTGTAGATCCATGAGTCTCTATCAAGAGTATGACACTGGGTGCATGCACCAGCTGCAGCTCCAATAAAAAAAACATGGTAGGATGGATATTTCTATTAGATTAGACATCAGTGAAAATGCAACATCAACAGCACTGTAACCTCAAGGACCTGTTCTAAATCAGATGATGTACAGAGAAGGTGGCAGTATCATCTCTAAATCATATTGCTCCACTTGAATGGGTGGCAATGATGTCTAGAAGTAAAGACTGGAACTAGATAATTTTGAACTTTAGCATTAAATCAAAGTACTTGATTTATTTCAGCGGCACCTCTTAGGACTATTCTGTTCAGTGAAGTGCTATGCATGCTAGAAATAGAAAATTCAAAATTTTGGCTGCTACACAAATGCTGAACAAAACTGCATTGCATTTTTGAAAGATTCAGATAAGCTAATACAAGAACATTACACCGAACATGACAGGGGCCTGTGTTTCAACGGAAATAGTAACTTTTCTATTTTGTCATCTAGGGAAAAAAATGTATTTATTTTCATGATTTTGTTCTCCTCTCATTTGTATAACTAAGATCCTTCACTCATTCTGTCTAAGATGTTGCCCAGTCTACCAACTATCACTGTCTGGGTTCTTTAGGCATCTAAAGAACTGTATGTCCTCAGAAAAGTTTGGTTGCATTCCCTTTTCTCTTTCACCTGTTTCCTTCTGAAACAGTTTCCAGATATGGCTGTATGCAATTCTCAAAAGGCATCAAATCAAAAATTTCTGTTTTTTTCTCTCCCTGCAAAATTTATAATTGGGAGTTCCATTTACTCATGGATATTTTTTCTCCATTCTTTATCCTGCCTAGAAAAACAGAAAGATGCTATGTAGCCTGTAATACCTTATTGGGATAATCAGAGCAGGATAATCAGATGAGCTTCTTTACATATCTGTTGGCATAAAATCAATATGGATGGCCTGGTTTAAATACAGCTGTCTCTAAAATGTGATTAAAGGAGGTGCCTGGTCTGAGCAAAATAGTATAATACATTTAACTGTGAAAGAAAAGCAGTTATTTTCTTCAATGAACTTTAGAAAGTAATAACTCATTTCGTCAAAGCAGAAAATAGCCTAACAAAGATAATGGCATTACAAGAACTCATGGGTCTTTGGAATAGAACTACCAGAATATAAGATGTCTTTTCAGTTAAACTCATGCCAACTTTCATTCATTCATCAAGAAATAAACAGTATTATCCCATTTCAGCCACTTGACCATCACCAGGAATATATAAGCATCCTCTTTCAGATTGTTCTGTACATATATCATTCAAACTGCCAGAGCTTTTGAACCAGCAGAAAAGTTTTCATTGGGCAAATCTATCTTTGCCAAAGTTGCCCTCCTCTAGGTTCATATACATATATTGTATATGAAATTTGATAAAAATTTCTATGGGGAAAATAAAGTCTGGTGACTATTTTTGTAGAAAAATGAAGACATATTTTGCATAACACTGACATGAAATAGATCTCTTTCAAAACTAGTGTCATGGGAAACCTGGCTTTTGCTCCGATTCAAATTTGAGCATATTGGAGATTTCAAGAGCCCTACTGTAATCTAGGAAATGTGTGGGTTTTTATTCAAGTCTTTTTTTCCTTAGACAATTAGTCATTATGGACACTATGACAAATTTTAGGACCCTCATTTGTGCATACAGAGCTAGTACATACTAAGTACTGGACAAACTGTCAAGACCAGGTTGGATGAGGCTTTGAGCAACCTGGTCTACTGGTGGGTGTCCCTGCCCATGGCAGGGGGGTTGGAACTAGATGATCTTTGAGGTCCCTTCCAACCCAAACCATTCTATGGTTCTATGAAACGCAGGCCATGAGGTAATCTCTTACTACATATACTTTGCAGAACAATGAATCTGCAGCATTTGGTCTGACCTCTGAAGGCAATACTTTATCTAGAAAATTTGCTTTTAAGAGCAAGTCTGTGGACTTGGGCAGTTGTGGGGTTATTCTGAGAGAGACAAATACAAGGTAGCACACAAACCAAAAATAAAATAGGCAATGAGCTTATTATAATAGAGCCATAATAAAATAATAAACTCACCAAACACAGCATAAAACTGCTAGTAAGAGAGCTTTTAATCTTTATTTGATCTTGTTGGCTCTGATTCAAATTAGAAGCAGCTCCATAGATGTCAAAGGAGTTATTCAGGTATAAATCTGGTTTGAGAGCAGAATCTGGCTTACCATTCAAACATATTTAAGAGACAGAAAACTGTCAATAGCTGTTCACAATGTTCTTTTAATTAAATTAATACTGTAATTCACCTTGCTGAAAATGAAGAGTCTCTTCACATTTTAACACTGGAATACACCCCTGATTACTACCAATACTTATCTGTGTTATCACAGAAAAATAAATGACAATTGGCTCTTACAGCTTACTTCTTACAGTAAGAATTCCCTCACAAATGTATGACTGTAGATCTAGTGCCTGATGCACCCCCCATATGAGCAATCCAAACAGATTAATATCTCCACAAGCTATGTAAATAAAGACTAGTCACATAAACAGGAGCTGAAGGAATAAAGTGATTTATAACTTCCAGAATCAAAGTCTTTGCCATATTAGAGCTATAGTCCTGTGACAGAATGTGTTTATAACATTTTTAAGGTTCAGCCAAAGTCCCTTCCATTAGAAGCCTATTAAAAGACATTTAAAAACCATCTTTCACATCCTTTTTTGCCTCCTTTCACCGATATTTTATACCCTGTTTTCAATTATGCCAATGCAAATCCAAATTCACCTAGCAGAACCTACTGAATAAACTGAGAATTAAAAGAGGAACCAGGAACATTTTTATCTTTCTAAATTTAAAGTCTCTACTCTTCTGCTCCAAAGTTTAGGAAATGGGTCGTGTATTACTTTTATGTCTTGCTTGTCCTCCTTGGAGCTTTGAACATAGTTAAATAATCTTGACTGTTTTTATGGGAAAAGAAGCCCACAATACTACTTTTCAGAGATACTGACTCCATGGTATTCATATCATGAAAATATGCCAGCAAATTGTATTCTAGAGGCTCTCAGTTGTGCTCAGGCATGTAGATGGCTGGTGGATTTTAAAGACCATACATCACTCTGTGTGGGCTATAATCCTGCTGATAGCACTGCTGACTATCATATTCCAACATGGAATATGATCTAGCTTCCCTTTGATTCTATGGCAAATAAATGAACAGGATTAAAATCAAGGTCATAGGAGCCCAAAGAGTAAGAAAAACTACAGTATACATGTTGAAAAAAACCAAAACAAAACAGAAGAAACCCTCTCATGCCTTTTTTTTTTTTTTTAATATGAATTCTCCTTAATGTTTTCATCACGGTTGTGACTAAAAATGTCTACCTTGCTTGATGACAGCAGGAACCTTTTGAAGAAAAATTGTAACTGTTAGTGGTTATGCGGCATTGTTTTTATATATAAACACTATGCTGCTTCTCCTTGGACAGCTCAGACCTACAAATTTTTACACATTTTTACTTCAAGCAGATTGCCCCCAAATCCAATTGCATAAAGAATTGACGAGAGGCTTTAGAAATTAAAGTTTTTTGATGGAGAAGACATTGGGTTAGGGCTTAATCCTGAAAGGTTCAGAGCACTCCGGCCTCAAACCAACAAAGCATTCAAGCATGTGACTGCTTAAACTTGATGAGACTACTCACATGCTTAAAGATAAGCATGAGTTTAAGTGCCTTACTGTATATTAAGGCCAGACTGTTCAGTCAGAATCAAGTCTTTAGCCCCTTTAGTCACTGCAATGTCATTTGCTATTCACATTTTGTGTTCAAGTCCTGCAATCCAAGGTTTAATTTCCTCAGGTTTGGGGCTTTCTGTGAAGTACTTTGAGCTGATATTCCAATATCTGCCTGAGGCTCCATAAAACAAGAGTCAAATGCAATCTAAATAAAATCATTCAAAGCTTGGAAACTGTGTATCCCATCACAGATACCCAGCTTTAACTCTTCCTCCTACTTTTTCAGGTATGTAGTATCTTCTCTGGCCTGTTATTCTTTCCTCTCTGGAGCTCGCTCAAAGACACGATATTCATAGCCAAAGAATCTCTTACACAAGTTACTGTGATAGTTGTAATTACAGCACTTCCATGACCTTTCAGAAAAATCCACTTAGCCATTTGCTAAAAGTCTGTTCCCTGCCCGACCAGGGGAAAAAACAGAAGGAGTTAAAGTAGAGGGATTCACGGTACTTTATGCCTTTTTGCATTCCTTGGTGGTTAAAAACACTTCTAACTGATGTAAGCTACAAATGAGCTAGCCTATTATTTAAAATACCATGTTCAAATTTCTAGTACATTTTTTACACATTTACTGTCACTTTGTCTATTGGGAGTCCTTTATGTGAGTGAAGAGTAGTTTTCCCAGGTGAAAATAAGTATAAATAATACTTTAAATGTATGCCAAGGGAGTCAATATATTGTCATTGATGTGTACTATAACGTCATGTTGTGTTACAGAATGCCATGATGTTCTTTTCCTAAGTGACAAAATGCTGGTGGCCTTGCTGGAGGCAAAAAGAAGTATTATTTTAGCTGAAATGATACTTTGAGAAAATGCAGATATTTTCATAATCCAAAACCACATCTAACAAGCAAAGATACTGAAGGGTAACTTCTGTATAATTTAAATTTGTTCTTGCATATTAATGTTCACTGAACTTTTGCACTGAACAATCTTATATAGCTTTATCCAAGAAAACAAATCCTAAAAATGTCTCCGATATTATACAAACAATAAGTCAAGCCACAAGACACGTTAGATAGAAGTCCTCTCTCCCCATTCTAACACATCTCTCTTCAAGTTCCTGTTATTTATTATGGAGAACTGCATAAATCACAGGAATCAAAAATGTCTTTATACAAGATGTGAACTTTATTATTATTAAGTGCTGTTTTGCAGTTATGGAGTACTCATTTGTGTTTTGGTCTCTGCCTTAGTTAAAATTCACAGATAGTTAACTGAAAAACAGAAACATTTGCAGATGTCAACTAATACATAAAAGATGGTTTTGGTGCAAAATACTTTGTGTATGTTGCTTGGCAATATCTTCTAAAAGTTGCAAAGGATCAGATTTTCCATCATGACATTCTGATCCTTTGTAAAGTGACTCAAAATTGAAATCTTAGTTCTCAGAATCAATTTTTCTAACATGTTTTGGGCTACTCCTCCCCTAGCTCACCTGGGGTGACATTACCAAAGCAAATAAAATCACGTTGCCCTTAAGCTGCTGCTCACTCCCCAGGAACAGCTACAGAGTTACCTCTTTCTATCTGCCACAAAGCCTCCTATATGCAGAACTATAGAGGTAAAAATGTACTATAGTGATCTCACAGATACTGCATGATATACACTAACTACCACATGGTTTGAAATCATATTTTTTTTCAAGATTTGTTGTCATTGAACATCAGACAACAGTGTCTTTATTGAGGCAATAGAATCAAACCTGACAAACAGGGTAAGTGAAGACTCTCCAGTTCTGAAGGACGTTTATGCTGGAATGAGTCAAATGAGACTGAAGAGAGAAACATGCTATGAATGCTGCAGGAGAGTTAAAATAAAATGTGTTTCTAAAACAAAATTACCGTTATATTTGCAGTTATGGGTTACCATTAAATATTTGCATTTTTACATTTGCATTTATTCAGTTACTAACTAAACAATTTGAAGAAAATTAAAAATGTTATAGTAAAGTTAATTTCTGTAGTTGCTGAGAGAACTGCAAAGATCTTACAAGGACTATTGGAAGACAAGTATAAATCTGAGTTTGCCAGGGAGATTTTAAGAGAACTGAGAATAACTAAGACTTTTGGATTTGGACTTCTCTTTCTCCTCCCATTCTCTGATGTAAGTAATCTCTAGATAATGTTGTACATACCTCAAAAATTGGCAAATGCTTATGGTTGATCTAGGTACTGCATGTTCTATGCAGATGACTAAGAGAAGTCCTTCTATCCCATATTATCATTTATTAGTAATGTAAAATTATCTAGCCACTTCCAGCAGGGAAGTAAGCTCTTGTGCTGGATGATGCATACACAACTTATGCACTTGCATTTTGAGGACCACTCAGAAATCAGTGCCAGACTGTCTTAGGTACTTTGTAAGTAGTATCAAAGAGTACCCTCCCCAAAGCAGCACACTCATCACACAGATGGTAGAAAGAGTAAGGACAAAGTGTGAGAAACAATTTGCTTCATAAAAATAAAGTGATCCTAACTTGACAACAGGTAGACAGCATTTACAAATACACTTTATGGCTTTCAAACACCAGTCAGACACATGGTGGTCACAGTTCATAAATCCTCTTTAATTTATGTTCCTTTTCCTCAGTAATGCATACGCTTAAAGGAGGAGAATTTGGGGTTTGGGTTTGTGGGGTGTTTGGGGTTTTTTTTGTTTGGTGGTTTGTTTGGGTTTTTTCTTTGTTTTTGTTTGTTTGTTTTGGTTTGTTTTGGTTTTGTTTTTTTTACTTAAAATGCTTGTAGGTGCAAACAAAACCTGAGAAAATTTAAGCAGATGTCAAAATACATTTCCACCTTAATTCCCTTCCGAAGCATGATTTGCATATAACAATCTCAATAGCAGCTGGGTGGCTGAGGAAAACTTTTATTTTTAAAAACAAAATACAGGCAACATATTAGTGGAAAAGCAGTCATATTCAAAGAGGGTGTTTTCATTCTGTTCCAGTGCAAGAGCAGGGAAGAGGGCGCGGAACTGTGGTATCTTAGCAATTCAACCCAAGCAAATACTTGGAAGAAGACAAGTACAATTGGGCCACATTAAGCTTCAGCTATGCTAAAAAGAAAAGAGCTTGTTTCAGGAGACTTAAGAATGGCATGTATCCCAGCAACTATAGAATATGTAATAGGAAAACCAGGTAGTGGTTAAAAGATACAGTTGTAGGAAGAAACAAGAAATTACTAGGAGGACAAAAGCTTATTAATTTACATGATATTGTAACTATATCCAATTTCAGTGTAGAAGGAAGTAAAGGATTAGGCCCTAAATCACCAGAATTTTTTTAATAAAACCACTGAACCAAGTAAGTCTGGCTTTGCTGTAAGGTTGTAAACGAAGGTGCTTTCTTGGTCTGTATTTTCTGCTGCTGAGAGGAGCTGGGAGAAATACAAAGAACACTTTACCTCTCTTCTCTTGGGACTATGTGATGCCCAGTGATGACAAAGATGAAAACAGTTCCTTCCCTCTGACACAGCAGCCTTGTCCCTGAAAAATCATACGTAGTGTAGCAAAGAGCATTGCGGCTACATTACATATGAGCCATGGAAGAAAGAGATGCAGATTGCTCTCTATTACTGAACTTAAGAGACTGCTTTTCATTTTGACAGCTAGTCTGATAATTTATTGTAATGGCAGAGTTTGTTCCAGCATGCTGAGGAATTCTTTGTGGCTACAGCAAGTGGGGACTCTGGTAGTCCAGGAGTCTTCTGCAATATTACTTATGATTCTAGGAAATTGAACTTGATGACAAGATTGAACCTTCCAACCTTATGTCTGGAAAGTCTGTGCTCCTCTTTTTCTGTTGTGCTGCCAAATAGGGAACTTAGCAAGTAGGAAGGATGGAGTGATTTGGCCCTGATGGATGAATACTGGCTGTTCTCTTCTACAGTGAAAAGGAAAAATAGTTGAAGGATCTATTATAGTCTGATCAATGGGTTTATTCAGACTGTGCATGAACTATTAGGTGTTTCATAAATTCCCAGGCACCCTGGGGACACAAATGCAAGAAGCAAATCTAATTTTAATGCAAATATTCATAAGCATGTTCAAATAATATCTGCATGCCAGTATGATATTTATTTGCCTCAGTATTTCCCTGCATGGAAAAGAGGCCTCCACTTGTTGGCTAAATTCACAAGCAGGGAAAACAAAGCATCAGGGCACCCTTCAGCCTCAGGAAACAACAGGAATTTTTTCTCATAACAAATATCTTCATGTACCACATCTCCATATGGGAAATATATTACAGTATATTAGAAATCTGGGTGCTGACCTTTGTACTTATTTAGGACTCATGAGACGTATTTGATACTCAAAGCACATTTGTTTCATTACTTTGGTGAAATGGACTAGAATTCCAACAAAACAATGATTATTCATGCTCGTCATCAACCTCATGGATAGACAAGTTCACATTTGTACCCAGGAATGGTGGTACCCTGTTGCGGGCCAGTTAGCATGCAGATTGCATGTAATTAATTTTAGCTTCAGTTTCCCTAATTGAGATGTAGCATAGTGTGTTATTGTATGGTGAAATAAAATGATCCTAGACATATTTTATTAGGTGGAAATGGAACAAAAACTCATACTGGTGATTTAGAGCAAGTATACACTTAATTGATTCTATCCATACATAATATTTCTTCATTTCTGTTTACTTAAAAGATAAAAGTATGCGTTATTTTTATAAAAGAAAGAAGAAATTAGCTCACTGAGGGCTTAATTATCCTTTCTTCTCCAATGGGAATCAATGCTATTGGCAGCTTGCAGGCCTGTTCTCTTGACAAATCAAGTTGTTGGCTGAGGCGTGAAGTGTTAGATTATGATCGACTCGGCGTGACATTGTGATTCATGGCTACTATATTACAGAGGGAAAAAGAGGATTTATGCTTCATATCCGCTTTGAATTCATAGTGAAACAAGTGAATCACCCTGTTCAGCCTCAGGAGTTCATGTTCTACACCTGGGGGCTGAACAATATTACAGACTTGAAGATTTTAAGGAACAGGTGCAATAAAATAACACCATGAAATATTCTCTTTCCCCTCATGCTATAAGTTTAAAGAATCACCTGGAGTAAAGAGTTAATGAGTGCGTTTCATTAAAAGAAGAAGGAAGAAGAATGGAAAGAGTGGACATGAAAGGTGTATATTGGTCAACTGGAAAAAGACACTTACAGATAGATAAGTGTGACTAAAGGAATGATTATTCACAGTTTCTCTGGAGGGCCTAAATTCTGGGTCAAAAGTCACATGCAGTGTTTTTCTTTGTTTTCCCCCAAAATAGCCATTAATAACACAATTCAGTTACAACTCCATGCTTAAGCAAAGGTATAACATTAAGTATGTTGTCATCGTTCTCATGTTCCCAGATCAACATCTGGAAGCAATCACAACTGGGGTGGGTGTAGCTAATATGATGAAGGAGGGCATCAGCACAGTTCTCCAGAGATGCATGACAAAACATGCATTTCACTGGATGGTATTAACAGAGTCTACAACTCCACCTATTCCTCTGGAAGGACCACCTACCCTTGCAATTCATGTGTGATCATTTAACTATATGCAAAATCTGCAGTCACAGCACCAAAAGCTGGAGGAAAATCTAGGCAAAGTTCAAAATCCACTATTTTTGAAAATGTAGAATTCGCACTACTTTTCCTATAGTGTTAGGAAATGCAAGGCAAATTGAATTTCATCCTTGCAAACACAGCTTGATTGCCAAGAGCAGAACCAAAGTCCCTCTCCAAAATGTCAGCACTGAATTTCTATTTCAGCCTTATCTTTATAATGAGCAGAATCAAGGCATAGAAGGTGGCACAATGAAATTAAAGAAAACCCAGATACCTGCTCCTTTTTGGAGAAAAATTAGTCTCTTTTCTAATTGAGTAAAAGTGTCTTTTTAGGTTTTTACTCAAAAGAATTAATTCTCTCTACCTCTTGGTTATTGTTTTTGCAGAGAGAGGGCAATCATCCGAAGGACTTGGAGAAATGCCAGCAAAGATAGGGCTGGGGGAAAAAATAAAATAAAATAAAATCTTTCACCGGTTTAGAGATAACGGTTTGTTTTTTTAACCTGATACTGCTACTTGGAAATAGCAAGGGAAGGAACTTATAGTTATTAACTATTATTTGCTCAGTGCACTGCGTGATGAACATACTTTGTTTCCAAGTCTTTGTTAGATGATGTTCAGAACTTAATGAATTGTTAATGCAAATAGAGACATCTCTGTGCTTCTGCCTATCTGGGGGGAAAAGGGGTGCCTTACTGTTCTCAGACCATCCATCAGTGTGGATTGGTGTTTTATTGGTTGATGTTCTCAAGAGGTAGTCTTCTATCTGTAAGCAGACACGTAACTTGTATGTCAATAGTAAGCTTAGAAATACAAGATAGAAGGTTCTACCTAAATTATGTGTTGCTGCTGTGGCATTCCACTAAGATGGTCTCTGACTTGTAACCTGACACAGGGATGCTAGTTAGTTATATACCCATTCATAAATAGGGAATAATCTGCTCTTGTGAGAAGCAGACAATGTTAAACTGTCTTTCTCTAGCACACAATATAAGATCTCAAACTCCAACTGAAGAGGAAAACTACAGGTTGGGTTGTTCATAAACCACCATAAATTTGTCAAAGTTGTTCAAGTATTGCTTTGATGATGCCTAAACTTCAAAAGTTATTTTGTAAAGTCATCAGCACCTTCCTGGCACAACTGCTGCAAAATATAATTAGTTGGGAAATTTGTCCAATGACAACACATCAAAACCATATCAGAAAATCAGGGCTAGATCTTCAGCTGACGTGTCAGTTTAGATAGTCCATTGATTTTAAAGTAGCTAGAGATTGCTATCAACTTAGAAACTTTTTTTCTGTATCTAAGGAATGAACATGTAAGAGGTTACTATGCTGGCCTCTGACTATCAGGTAAAGTATAATATGGAATGCTCTTAATCCACGAGAACGAGATCTGAAAATTGCACAGATGCACTAGTTGCCAAGTGGGAGTATAGAATAATATGTTTGTAACTTTTAAAGCTCTCTGCAATAGTTAACCTAATACAGCAGCTGAGATCCTATTCCTTTGTCCAGTTACAGTATTAACAGCTCAGATATCTCCTAAATTTCTAGTACTGATCAGAAAGAGAAAACAATATTTTGCCTGATTTACTGGATGAGATTTACTGTCATCTGAAGACTAATGTCTGGTCCTAAAGACCTCCAGAAGGTGCTTGAATGCTTACTCATCGTATTATCTACCTCTGAGTTACAAGCCACGGTCAAAAAATGTAAGTACAAAGTGTCCACCTCTATTTGCACTGCACTTCCAGATGTGCTTGAATCTCCATGAACTTTCAGCTGGCTGCACTAACAGATAGGCTGTTTATATTAGTCCCCTGGAATAATGAAGCATATCTTCAGCTCTGCAAAATATCAGGTCAACTTGATTAACCGGTGCTGTCACTGTTGCATTATTTTTAGAACATTTCTCAGAAGTTACAATCTGCAAAAGTCTTAATATTACTTTGTTCTATTAAGTATATTACTGAGTAAAATTATGCATCCTACTATAGCAGCCAGTGACCTCAAGTTGGATAGCTGTCTCGTGGAGTTCTGTACACTATGTACTAAGAGACTGTCCCTATCCCACAGAACTTAAAACACATAACACCGAAAAGCCAGCAAAGAAAGATACTTAGTCCTATTTGCAGATGTGAAACCAAGGCAAACAGAAATCAGACACTTCAGAAGGTTTTTTTGCAGGAGAGGCAAGAACTGAATCAACAGCTTCTAGGGGCACATCTGTAGTCTGTAACTCAACACAGAGCACAGGTACCTACATTACTTTTTCCTGAGCTGACTTTGACAGAGGAAGAGCCTTATCAGTGTGACACTGCACCTAAACTAATAAGCTGAGCTAGAGGAAAAGATGCTCAGACTCTAAGATGGTTATACAAATTAGGGCACATGAATAGCTCTTTCTGCATGAAACTTCAGTGTGCTATTCAGCTGTATGAAATAGGGTGTAAGAGTTATGACCTAAATCTTACTCTAGTTTCTGTAAATAAATAAATAAATCAACAGTAATATTAAGTTGCTGTTAAAATTGGCCTGGATGTTACAGTCTGGCACCAAACAATTAAATTTTAACAGTCAACAAGTAACATTTGTTACTGAAGTGTGGAACATATGCATTTGAAACACATACATGAAAATATTCATCTTAGTTACCAGAGCATCTGAAGTTGTTGTAAACATTGTTTATCAGTCTTCTTACGAACTAAAAGGGATTGCTCTATTTCTAAGATGCATTTTTTATTCTGTTTGTAGTCACAGTTCACATTTCTCTTTCTTTATGTATATAAATATATAGATTTATATATTTGTTTATATGAGTATATATGCAGTCATACATTGGATTAGCTTATTCATATGTGTTTGACACCAGGCATAGGAGGTTTGGAGTTGTCCATCTTTAAAACTTAAAAGGGCAGTATTATAAAGATGACTTCCTTAAAAAGTTTGGTTATTTAAAAATAGAAAAATTAAGCACATCTAGCTACAGAGGTATCTACAAAAGAGGCTGGCATAGTTTTTCTACAAAGACAGCTAACAGTTCTCCTCAGCTGTGTTCATACTTCTGTGTTTGCTGTGTCCCGTTATAACAGCAACTAAATTTTATTTTCATGGAAGGTCACTGAAAAATGGTTGAAAGTTCCATGTAAAAGTGTTCATGGAAACCACATGCTCAACTAAAGCAAGACACTCCCATGTGCATGATGCTCTTCATTTTATACTTTAAGGAAAGAAGCACGGCTCGGACAGCTGGCCCTGTCAGAGCTGGGTTCCTAAGCTAGATTACTACAGGAGCAGGGCTCTGCTTTGGGCACTAACCAGTTCACTTTGCTCAGCTTACTTACGCATTCCTGGAGATAATGGGAGTTCTACCAACTTCTTTTAGTTCTAAGATTAATTTCAAGACTTGTCTCACATAGGAGTGTGGGGTATAGCAAAACATTGCTGGAAGAAAACCCACTTCTGGAACAGGCAAGCTGTACCTATCTACAGCTCTGATCCCAGCCACAAAGAGTACACCATAACATGCAACTAAATCATTAGATATTGCTATTAATTTCTCTATTTTGTCTTCTGCAGCACTAAATACATTAAGGAATTTTTGACAAATTTTCCAATTATATTTGTTCAGAGGCATTGGCAAAACAATCTGTGCTATTAATGAGATGTTTAGTGCAAATTAATCATTAAACTGGACAGTCTATGCTCTGAAAAGAATTTTTTTGCAGAATGGTTTTATTAGCACAGTCAGTCTTTGAAAATTATAGTGCTTTTGAAAGATCTTCATGATTACTTTGATTTAACTTGTTATAAATGTTATAAATAATTTGTTACGAAGGTAGTAATCCACAAAGCACCCAACTGGACTGTAGTCCATCAACCTGCCTTTGCACATCTCAAGAGAAATATATGGAGAAGGAGTCTCTGACTTCATATGTGGGGATAGCAAAGTTCAGTTGAACTCTGATGTGGCCTAGAATACCGAGGAAGGAAGTGGGAGTGACACTGTTGATAGCCATCATATTGTAAGTTAAAGGAACTCTAAGGTTCCTGGAAGTCTACTGGAAATGAGTTCTTCATAAAGAAGTCACTAGTTACCTAGGGAGTTACCTAGTTTTCTTTTCTACACTCTGCATAACATGAATGGGATAGAAAATTTGCAGGTGTTTTTTTGACCTCAGTTACCTAAGCTACAATAAAGAAATCTAATGCAGCAAATAATGCATCCAAGGAGTGGCTATTGTGAACATGTTCATAGAGAGTTTATTCATACATAGGCTCTATCAAACAAGTTAATGTTTTATTAAGCAGCACATACTATTGCTGCTTCCATTATTGCATATATGGCAATGCCTCCTAGCATAGGAAGAGCAGTTCTTGCTTAACAGAAATATAGTTAATCTAAATACACAAACTGCAAGGGAATAATGAAATCAGAAGCAGCCATCAGATCCTCTCAGCCACACTGCATTGTCTGAAGCTAATTACTACATCTCACAATTATGTTTTCTCCTACACATTTGCCTAACCCTATTTCTTTCAATGACTGTTCCTATCAATTGCATTATTTTTAATACAGCATAGCTATTCTCTCTACACAGATGCACTCTACTCATATTCCTTTGGGATTTGACCCTTTCTTGGCTTTAGTTCATGTCTTTTGTTCTTGTATTTGACACAAGGTCAAATAATTTTATAGCATCTATCCTCTCAAATATCTTTGGAGTTTTATATATCTTAAAAAGGTCCCTATTTTCTCTCTGTAATCCATGTATTTTAGCCTTGAAGTTTGACAGGTTTATTGTGGGTCTTTATTTTTGGTAAAAAAATCTTATCTTTTAAAAAGTTCCTAATGTTTAGTAACATTATGGCTACTTATCTTTTTACATATTTTCCTGATAGCATTCAGCTAATTGGCCTTTCACATGTGTCCTTCTAAGCTGCTTATATTGTGGTATCAGTCTCCTACTTGGTAAATACAGATATAATGACATGAGTTCCTTTTTTAAAACAAACAAACAAAAACCAATCAACCAAAGATTTTGATTCCTTTTTAACAGCTATTGTCTTCAACGTGACAGTCACTATTTATACTGGCCTTATACTTAAAGCAAATTCCTAATAGAGATGGTGGAGTTGAGATAAAATCCTTCAGGAAGCTAATATCACCTTATCTCATCGTTCAGCTTGAGCACTACAGGACAGATTTACCCTTAGCAGCACATATAACAGACCTTTGGTTACACTTGTAATGGGCCTTTCACTGCTGTTATCTTATAAGCTGTCTTTTTTTCCCCTCCTATATTTAAGTAACCAAGTGTATTTATTAAACATATGCTGCCATATAGCAGCTTTTTACTGAACACCCTGTAAATTTTGCCTTGACTTTTGTCTTGTTGGGAGACAAGAAAGCTGAGGGGCAATCTCACAGCTCTCTGCAGCTTCCTGAGGAGGGGATGTGGAGAGGCAGGTGCTGATCTTTTCTCCCTGATACCCAGTGACAGGATGGATGCGAATGGTTCAAAGACACATCAGGAAAGGATCAGACTAGAATTTAGAAAACATTTCTTTACTGAGAGGGTGGTCAAGCACTAGAACAGGCTTCCTAGAGATGTGGTTGATGCCACATGCTTGTCAGTGTTTAAGAGGCATTTGAACAATGCCCTTAATAATATGCTTTAACTTTTTGTCAGCCCTGAAGTGGTCAGACAGCTGGACTAAACCACCACTGCAGATCCCTTCCAGCTGAACTATTCTAAGTATGAACCTGTACATTTTTAGGAGCCAGACCATAAAAAGGCCTCTAGTTCTTCCTCTTCTGTACCAATATGTTTCTCTGCAGACACAATATCTAGTATTTAGATGTCTACATCCACACGTTTACACACTGATTTTATATTAAGGGGCTAAGATTTTTTTAATGACTATTTTACAAAAAGAAATAACTCTGCATTGTCAGAGTTGTATCATACTGTAAACTGCACTGTAAACTCCAATGCTGTACTGCAAAATATATGCTCATTAAAATTCAGTGAGTCTTTAGCAGGAATTTGTGCCTGAAGACAGGCAAGAATGAAGATACAGTAGCAACCTTTATAATGAAATAGCGATGTATGTGGAAGAGGGTAAACAATGTAGATCTTTTATTTGGTCAGCATATTGCATATATTTTATTATAGAAGCATTTTGATCCAAACTGCCTCTCCAAAACACTAGAAGTTTTTACAGGGCTATGCTGACTTGTTAACTCTGATTTGCCTACAAGGTACAGAAAGATTTTTATTGTGTGACATGATGGCTAATGTCATTTCCCTCACCACATTGCAGTAATTACCACTTTGTAAACATTTTCTTTGAGTCCACAAAATTTTGTTGTTGTTTTGGCCAAGAGTAATAGCTCTGGTAGTGACTTACATAGTCTCATCTCCAAGAATCGTGTGTCACATAAAAAGGAGAAAACAATCACTCTAGAAAATTTTTTTGACATGAAAACCCTAAGACATACTCCTACAAAACCTATGTGAAAGTCATATTAGCGCTTTAGTACTAACTAGTTGTAGTACCCCTCCTCCCTATCCCTCAGCACAGCAAATGTGCTAGGACTGGACCAGACTCTGTTGCCCTCTAGTGACTCCCAGACAGGGCAGTGGGTTTCAGAGCCATTAATACAGATGCATATGAAAAACAATAAATCAGGAGGTCAAAGTGATACTGATTTATCTTTTCCAGCTCTCCTCTCTCCCCCTTTCCAAATGTCCTAAGCAAAACAGAAGTCAGAAATGAATAATTAGCAGATCTTTAGATTTTGGTTTTACAACCTTAAATCTCTGTCTTTGGTGTTATTTATAGGCTGTGGCAGAGTTTCCCAAGTGATCATCTTTATCCATAACAGACTATCAGTATGTCAGTATCCTGTCAGCTGGCAGGTGTTATTGGATTGCAATACTCTAGATCAGGATAAACATATAGGGAAAAACACCACAAGAATGGCTGACAACCACTCTTTGAAAGACTCATGGCTGTGTACAACAGAACATAGAGCAGCTCATAATAAGAACAGAACCAGTTTTATGGCATCTGTAAAATCCTCAGGACTGAAAAGTCCATAGCCATGGGGCTCTGATCTTCACTGGGGTCTCTGGACAGTGTTTTCATAATGATCATTAATCAATAATTATACTAATCCTAGCCAGAGGGAAAAGGAAAAGGGGTAGAAGAGAATAAATTTTTCACTCACTGAAGAGTCTGGTTGGAACCGTGCAATGCTGATAGAGGCTTCTCTGATTAGCATGAGGTCACATCACCTCTTTTGTCATCTGCCTTAATGAAAATATTACAATGGAATTTTACTGTCTTTCCTTTCTAGCAGAGACAACCTGTGATAAATGGTATGTGGGATTCTCAGCGTGTGCTATATGTCGGTTTCTGAAGAACAACATTTTGCATTCTGCATTTCCTCGGGAAATGCTTCTCTGATCTTTCTGTGTTGCAGAACCACTGTTTGGGGGAGCAGATTGCTGTGTCATCCACACTGCACAAATCGTTTGTAGCCATATTGGTCCTCACCAGGAGCATATGTGAGCATTTTTCAAATGTCACAAAAAATTGCCGTCTTAAGAATTAATATTAAACACTTTGTACCACATGGAAGCACATGAGAGGGAGTCCTTATAGATTTTAGCTAGGTACTGCATGATTTGCTAGAGAAGGCTGTGTTGTGAGCATCTTTAGTGACTGCAGATAATAGATATTCATGTGGTTAAAACCAATATCTCTCTCCACAAACCTATCTTAATTAGGTTTGCTGCAATTTTCTATGATAATTTAGTTCTGCCTTTGCCTGTTGGCTGGCAGATTGTCCCTGGAAACCTGTTACAGAAATTCCCACTGACTGTAATGATTCTCAGTTAGGGCAAAACTGATCACCGCTGCCTTCTCTGCTGTTGAACTCAATCAACAACCCGTACATAACTCTCTACAAATAAAAAATACCAGTAGGGTCAGAAAATCTGAAAACTGGCTGTTTGACACCAGAAACATAATGATAATGTAACTAGTTCTGCCAGGACTTGCATCAGAGCATAACAGATGAATCCCTCCCCATCCACTGAGTCACCTTGCCAAGTTTTTTTCAATTAGTTTCCTCCTTATAAATCAACAGTGAAAGATCACTTTTCAGCTAGGAGGTATTCAGTCAAACAGCAATATACCATCAGCAGCCATGAGACAAAAATATGAGCAAAATGACAACACTGACATTTTTTTTTTTATTTTCCTGCTCACCAGATATGAAATTTCTACTCTCTACCTAAGTTCTTATTTTATTTCCATTTTAATAGATGTTCTTCCTCCATGCCCTTCCTACTTCAGAACGATCACTTCTCTATAGGGGATGGTTGAAATGTGTGTCTCTCCTCAATTTTTGCTTACCTGTGTACATGAAATTAAATGATCTATTCCCTCTGTTCTTGAGATCGGTCTCAAACTTGTATCTTATATAGAACCCACTTATACCTCAATCAATAAGGCTGAGTTTTGACTCCACCAGCTTGATTTTTAGTCACAAGGACTGCTATTGTTGCACTACTCTTCCTTACATATAATTCTTTTGCACTTAATTGGAACTCTGGGGTGATTTAAGCTGGGTGAAATTCCTTGTAAAACTATCAGGTTGCTTATGTGCAATGTACAGCCATACACTGTTCAGCTATTATCCAGGTCTGGGTTCAATCTTGCTCAAGACTTTTGCCAATACACAGAGTGCAAAGCATACAATAAAACAAATGAGCAGTAGGAATAGCATTCCCAGTTCCCCTGTGGATTTGTACCCTACATGTTCCTGCTCTCTCACATCCCTTTCTACTCCCCCCAGTTTCTCACTGTGTTTTCTGCAGCATACCCCCTAGCCAAAGGGCAAAGTGCTCTGTGGCTTATTTTAGCTGTTGCCTGACTGCTGCCAAGCAGAACCTACAATGTTTGAAATCCGCCAGCCACTTTTGGAAGAAACTTCCATTTGGATCTCCCTCTTTTGCTGCTGATTTTCAAGGCCTATATAAGAACTTAATGACCTTTGAGACTTTGACTCTTCTCTCAGTTGGTTAAAATTGACCAGCAAATTTAAGTTATCACGGACAGATGGGCAGCATGCATGCAAAAGTCTCATTTCCATTCAGCTACACAGTGCCTCAATTCAGATCTTGTTCTGAACAATTTATATACAATCTTGCTGTTTGGCTGCTGTAGCTCACATTAACCAATCTTCTGTGCATGTGTTTCATCAACATGCATTTACCACGACTCACTGAGTACCACCATTCTGATATTGTTTTCAGAAGGAAACTATATAGCCCATATCATTAAAGCAAAGTTCTTTGGCAGAAAGCAAATATGTCGCCTTTATTTTCAAGTGAATGCATATTTTTCATATCAAAACAATGACCGAAGAAAATGAATTATCTTATAGAATCACAAATTTGTACTGCCTTAGCTTATATTTGAGGAAAATATTGAGATGCTTCACAGGTCAAGAAACTCCCTGAGTAGGGAAAGCCAAATCCAACTTGGAGACCAACAAAGGCACAGTAATGTATGGAAAATGCAGCGATTGAAGAGTGATTGTAAACTACATTTGAGCATCTTAAGTTAAATAACGCCAAAGGGAAAAATGGTGTGCTAGTTGTTTTTTCACTCAACCTACCTGAGTTCTATATAGTATTCTAATAACAATTGCCAGGACCATGGTCTAAATTGCACACATTTTTTCATTTAAATGTTACTTGATGAATAGGAGTATTATAGGGATTATGTCTCCTAATGACAAAGTTAATCTCCTATTTTATAGTTGACGGTGATCACCACTTGTGTTATTCAAGGTAAAAACGATTTTTTCATGTGCTCAAATTCAGAGGATTTCATTTGACTAAAAGAAAGAAAAAGGAGCATAAAGGAGACAAGAGCATACACTCTGGATTGAAAAGAAGGATAAACTCTGATTATTTCAATATTTTGTACAATCCAGAGTTGTTAGAAAAAGATAAAACATTTCTTATATTAAACAATTGAGAGGAAAATGTAAATGCTCACATTTTTCACAATGTGCAGATGGACAAGTGCAAAGCTTTCAGTAATGATAGCTCATGGAAAGGAAACAAAAATATCACAAATCCAGACACCAAGTCAAGACTGCTGAATTGCCATTGTTAGGAGCTTATAATACCACAGGATTTACTTTTTCATTTGAAAGAAATACTGTTTTCTGTCTACAGGCAGATATGTTCAGAGGGATAGCATATTATGCAAAGTGCTATGATTCATACCTCCTCCAACCCCAATCTCACTCTTTTGTGTGGATAAAGTACCTGACAAATGATTTATCTTTAGCCAAGAACAACAGTGCTGCATATTTGTACTGTTCAGAGTCCTGGAAAGAAGTGTCCAAGGAACTGCCTGCCTAGGGAAAGTGCATGCAGGGCAATAAAATGATACAGGTCTGGACACTCACCTGTTATCTCTGAGGACATCATCAGTTTAAGATACAGAAAATGTTAACGCAGGGAATAGAAATACAATAAATAAATAATTAAAATAATTAAGTACAGATGTGGGGGTTTTATTTTAGCCAATTTCTTTCCTGACATAACAGAAATACTCCTTAGAGTCCTTTGACTTGCAAGCTCTGAGACCTTGGAAGGAAGGAAAGAAGGGGAGGGGAAAGAGAAAAAGAATAAGCACAAACATACTTGCTAAGTGGGGTTTTATAAAATATTGCAGCTCTCAGTCTTAAAATGTCTAAAATGAAAATCTGTTTCAAGGACATAATAAAAATAAAGCTGATAGTGTGCTCCCCTAGGAAGAAAGAACACATGCTGCTCCCCAATACCCAGAAGCCACTATTTCCATTGAGAATAAAAACAACTTGCACAGTAAGATGCATCCCTAGCTTCCAGAGTTGATTTAGAAATATCAGGAAACTTTCAAAGTAGGCATTAAATTAGTGCATGGAAAATGCCTCTATTGAAGCAGTCCCCTGTTTATTTATTATCATTTATCTCCTCACCCAGGAGGACTTATATCTGATCCCCCAGCCCTGCAGTGCCCCATTCAGTCACGTTATTATCAAAGCACAGCAATCAATCATGTCTCACTACAGGTGACACACAATGAGCATCAGGAAATAAGTCATTGTTGCATAGATATAAATACATATTCCAGATAACTGTGTTTCCTTAGATACAGCCATCTAACAACCTCAAAAAAATTACCCCAATGGCCCAGTATAATTCATCAGATACCAGAACTGTAAAATTTATATGAACCTACTTATATGCAATAAAATCCACAAGCATTGTAATTAAATTCAAGTGAGATGCACAAACATAAACATGCATATTCGAATTTTAAGAAGACAGTATGTGACAGACATATTAATTGAATGTTCCTCGAAAACCTGAAATGGATTATCAGGTACTGTGACCAAGCTTTAGGGCCAACATGATTTCGTGACTAATCAGCCAATCATTTTTCAGCAATGTCATGCCCCATTTGGCTTCTCCCATATCCACATTAACTAAAAACCAATTATTTCATTTTTAGGAAGGAAAAAAGGGTGTTCAGATTCAGAGCCCTGCTTTCATGGAGATGGGGAAGCCACACAGCATCACCATGCCCAGTGGTCCAGCTAACATGTAGTGAAAGACAAATAGCCCCACATGAAACTGCAGCCCTCCTGTCCTTAGGTAGGAAAGAATATTGGATGCAAACAAAAATCTGAGATGCTCCTAGGATCCACCCATATTTCCTCTCATTGCACCAAGGACTTTATTTGACTGTCAGAGGTTTTCTTAAAAGAAGGCTAGGATCTAGTATGGGGAAAAAGAGTATTGCTCCCATTTTACCACCTTCCCACAGAGGTTCTTCAATAGTTAAGGACAATGAGGAGATGAGCTTTTGCAGTGCTTACAAGTAATATTTTTATCTTCAAAAAGAAGACATAACTAAAAGTATGCAAGATGCCAACAAAGTAAAACCAACCATGAATCCTTTCCAAGATTTTTTAAAAGAAGCAGTGAAATTAAAAATTGCAAACTTGCTCACCAGGAACATGCTTACACTTCAGTACAAGGCAGTATTACCAGCACAGCACTTTTTGGTGGTTTATGAGAATTCTCTACAATCTGAAGTTCTTTAAAGTTAAATTGCACTTCAAAGTTTCATTTACACACTGTAAAAATGATATAGTTAAATTTTCGACAGGGAATGAATTATTCATTAAAGAAGATAATGGTGTTAAACCCGTCCAAGGAGCTATAACATTAGCATAAAGAATGCCTTATGTCACATTAATTTTAAAAACAGAAAACATACAACACAAAAGATATTGAACCATGGATTTGTTTTTTAGTTACATTAAATAAAAAGCAATTATTCTTACAGCAACCTTTTCATAGCATTTTAATCATACTGGCAGGTATTTTACAAGCCATTTGATCTTAATTATTAATTGCATCAGGGAAGCCTGAGTAGAACATATTTCTATTCTAATTTTATTATTTTACTTTTGATTTTATGCAAAGATGCGAATCAGAGAAGTATTTAAAAAGGAAAAAAAGGAAAAAACTCAATGGTTTGTTTGTGATTTTTTTTCCTTTACATCCCAGTGAAATGGAAAAGTCAGATATAAGAATATATAAAACCTCTTTTTTTTAAAAAAAAAGACAAAAAAAGACTACTTATGGGAAGTTTAGTGGGGGGTTCAAAAGTTTTTAAGAGACTAAAAAGCCAACTAAACCCAAGGAAAAAAAAAAAAGTCTCAAGATGCCCAAACCAAAAAGCCTGTGAAAAGAAACATTTTCCCCAAAAATAGTTAGCTTTGATAAAACAAACAAAAAAACCCAACCAAAACCCTCCACACCTATATATATATACATATATCAGTAAGGAGTAGCTTTGAAGAATTAAATCAGTATCTGCAAAACATTTCCTCTTAAATTCAATTGCCAGTTAATTCTATTTACTGACAGAACAGCACAACAATTACTTAGCTCCTTCTGATATAACTTCTGTAAAATGGACTCACTGCTACTTCCCAGTGATTTTTAGTCTTTTGAAACTAGTGTTCTTAAATTACTTTGGGTAAATAGACTTCAGGATTAAAATAAGATAGCTGCTTGTTTTCTCCTATACCATCCATCATCTTAACTTATTCATTCCTGCTATTGTGAAAAGTAGCTGTGTCATCAGTTTGCTAATAGAGTTTAATGAATAGCTCTTCACCTATTTTGGAATTAAAACTAGTTTTAAAGGTCTTTTACCTGTTTCTTACAACTTGTTTTAGAATTCATTAGGGTCAAACCAAAGGCAGGTTTTTCTGTCAGGCAAAGAAATCATTGCACTAGAAAAACAGGGGCAATGGCTGTAGCAGTCAGGCTAGCTGAACTCACTTCTAGCCTGTTCCTAAAGGTTGCCTCACCCTGTAAATCCTTCACAGAGGGTTGAGAAAGTTATCTCTTCATCCCCAGTCTAACTGTAATGTTTACATAGCTCTTCCTTTGAATTAACTCGTAAGCCACGGGGTATAGGACAATAAAGGCCAGTATCTTCCAGCTATGAAGAAAAATTAGTGCCATGGAAGAATGTCCTTTGTACTCACTGTAGCATAATTACAGGGCCTAGGGAAACGACACTGTGAATGAAACCAAGGATAACCATGTTGTAGTACTTCATTCTATCCACCTGGAATGTACGGGCAAAATTAATTTCTTACCACAAAATCATTCTATAAAACCACTTATTTATTTTAGGCATATTCCATATCCTGCATCTCTAAGAGCAACCT
This sequence comes from Aegotheles bennettii, assembly GCA_013398125.1. Taxonomy (NCBI): domain Eukaryota; kingdom Metazoa; phylum Chordata; class Aves; order Caprimulgiformes; family Aegothelidae; genus Aegotheles; species Aegotheles bennettii. Next base: position 8,633 of record VZRW01002377.1, on the reverse strand, counting down.
CAAAAACATGAATTGCGTGTAAACTCATTCAGCTTTCTCCTCCGTAACCTGCACACTGCTTGAAATGATAGTCTCGGGAAGCAGAAAATAGTCTATTTGTCTCAAACATTCGTTAACTGAAACCCTGAGGTCCCCTCTCCCCACACTCTTAACTATTTCAATACTGATTATTTTGGGGAAACATTTGGTCTGTGCACTTAGTTACAATTCCATGACAATTTGGCATCCCCTCAGATACCAACCTTCCAACCTCCCTAGTCCTCTGTCCTTCCCAGCAACTTTTGTGACAGAAAAGTTATTTGCAAATGCCTGACACATTGGCATAAAAAACAGGGAAGGATAAAACCAATTCTATTCGGCAGCTCACAAAGCAGCACAGCAGTCACTGTGCCAATTGCAGTATACTTTTCCTCATATAATTAAGGACTTAATCCATTTACAGAAATCAGGTATACAATTTCAGTTGCATCAAACAATGAAATCCAAGTGTGTCTGTATCTGGGGGAGTATAGACCTTCCCCACAAAAAGTAATAGATGCTACAGTAACTCCAGATGAACCCCAGGTGCTTCTGCCCAACCTTCAATCACTGCAATTCCTCCTCAGTAATTACTGCTCAGAGACATCTTCCATTGGGTAGTATATTTTAGCAGCATTAAAGGTCTTACGTGGCACTAAATATACAGATTTGGGACTCTGTTAGGACATAAAAAGCTGTTTAATGTTCGATGGAAGTTAAGTTACAAATAACATAATGACGGGAGGATTCAGTATTTCTTTTCCTTGAAAGAAAGCAATAATACAAATATGCAGTATCAGAGTCAGGCATAGAGCAATCTTATGGGGTAATACAGATGCTAGTTGAAATAATGAAGAGATAGCAGTAATAGATAGAATACTGTCAGTAGATAATATTTCTGTGTTTCTAGATACATGCCAAAGACAGCTGGTTTTCAGAGACAGAGGCTCTGATAATTCACTACTTCACTGACTTTAGTTCTATTATACAAAATTATGGCTGTTTAGATAAACCCCTTGTATCCAATGAATAGCATTGTCATGGAACAAGAGTCACTCACTCTGTCATGGGATGACTGTATAGATTCATGACCTGAAATTTCTCTCTGTTTAAACAACTATCACACACAAGAGAATGTAGGATCATGAATGGAGTAGTTCAGACTTCATAGAAACTTTGAGCATAAATAGCTGTAGGTGCAATTTACTACATTTAGATCACCCAAGCACACCCACAAAACTAAGACCTTTAGGATACCGACACCCAAAGTCAAATGAAGCAGGCGATACAGTCTGTGTAGCAGCTCACAATACAGAGCTTGTGTAGCCATAGGTAAAAGCTGGAGAGATTTACAGGCTGAGGTTAGATGAACATATTTTAAATGCTTTTAGGTCAGATTTACTTTAAGTCACCCAGATCAATCTAGGCTGAAAATGCACCTTCTTTGTGAAAATTCTTGACTATAGCAGAACCCAGAACACCAGGAGAATAGCCTGTCTTGTAGTATGGAATAACAACAAAGAAGAAAAGAGGAAAATAAAGGAAAAAAAATTCATAAGAAACAATACAAAAACATATGAATATGGCATCTCTTTCTTTCTCTCTCTCTCTCTCTCTCTCTCTCCCTCTCTCTCTCTCTCCCCCTCTCACTTCAATATGCATGAACACATGGTTTCTTCTATCCCTCAAAACATTCTTGAGCTTCCAATTTAATTTTCAACTCCCAGCAGCCAATTATCAGAGTAACAGGTAGAAGGGAAGTAGAGACAAAGGAGGTAGGCCAGTTTAATAAATACATGGGCAAGCAGAAGTTTATTTTGCTACTCTGGTCTCTCCTGAAGAGACAATGCTCCTGCTATCAGACCCTATTAAAAATGCATTTATTTCATATTCTCCTATAATACTCTCCATAAGGAGAGAAATGAAACATGGAACACATTTTGTGAATGATTCATAAAGTGGTACTAGAGATTTATGATCTGAATTGCAGGTTCTTGTGAGAGTGCAGAACTACTTCTGTTACAGGGAACTTAAAAGAGTTTAAAACATTTTTCTTTTCCTTAGTATTTGACCCTGAGGATCAGCCCTTCAACCTCTTTCAGGTAGCTCCACACATCAGCACTATGGACATCGAAACCTTTCTCCCTCCAGCCCTGGGGAGAAAGGACATTTCCAGTTCTGGAACTGATGATGATTAAGAATGTTCCAATGCTTCTCAAAAAGTGTAAAGCAGCATTTGAGGAGCAACGACTATGTCAATTAAAAAAAAAAATAAAAAAGAGAGAGAGAGGAAGTCATGAGAATAATTGCATGAAATAATGAAGGGCAAACTAACAAACAGGCAAGTTGCAATACATGCTTTTGAGTGGAAAGTGATAGGTTCAGAGAAAGATAATGTAGATCCTATGGTGCCTCACAAGTAATTCTTCTAACAGCATGCTGTTGTTTGGGATTCTCCAGCCCCACAGACAGCTAACTTATTTTCAGTCTAGCCAAGTCATCCTGATGAAGCAGAAAAAGCAGCAAGGAAGAATGGGGATGGTGTGTGATAAGAGAAAAATGTGCATTTTCCTGAAGAAGAGTAAATTATGGTCTTTCTTCAAGGTACACAGTTTGAAATGGGCTTTCTGTTTCAAGGGCGTTATGGGCTCACGTTGCTGAACTGTGCATCTCCAGCCAAAAAAAAACAAACCAAAAAACTAAACCAAAAAGCAAACATCCGAAAGAAACCATACCCACAAAAAGGCTGAAGCTTTGTGAAGTCAATGGCAAATACCTGCCTTCGTGTACATGCCTACATGCACTTTTTCTCCATATAGACCAATTTTGCAGTTTATACATAACAAAGCTGGCTGCAGTGATTTTTCCATAGTCAAGCATCAGGATATATAGTGTAAAGCATGCCACACATAAAATATTTGAGTAGAAGAAGGAAAAAAACCAAATCCACAAACTTATCAGCAATATCTGTTTCTCTAGAGTAGGTGAGAAGGTGGCAAACATGTTTGATGCCCTGCTCTGACGCAGTGACAAGGGATATAAAATACTTGGTGTAAGCTCACACTTAGATGCATCTGCAGAAGCTACATGCTAAATACAAACTCATTTCTACAGTCTTTGTTTTGTGTTCCCAAGATAAACATGCTAATTCAGTCAACATGTTTCCCCACTGGTTGCAGATTTGCTAGAAAAAACTACTGACTCATACTTCCTTTGTGCTGTTCAAATTACACTCATGTCTCCTCTCATGGCATCAGGTGATAATAGATCTGTTCATTTTTAAAGACCTTTATATGTGCAGAAGATTAGGGAGAATCCTTGATAAATTTAGTGTCTTGGCCCTTAAGTAAGCTTGTAAATATTTACATGTAAAATAAAATTTTGATACAACATTCCTATTAAAATCCATATCAATGAGTAGATATTAACTTATTATATGTATCTGAAGTAATTTATGGCAGATGGGAACTTTGTAATGCCACAGTTCCTAGACAATCTGTCAAAATATATGTTTTGAAGTATGACATCATTATTCTCCTGATGAATAGCATGAATATAGCAGCTGCCAGTCCTCAACCAGCTGAAGCAATCTGACCTTTTTTAATAACTGGGTATGTCACTAAACAGGGAACTGTAAGCCACTATGTACTTCTACCTTCAAATAGAACATTACTTTATGCTTATATCAAAATACCAGGGTAAACCAGGAAAGAGGAATGCAAAGAACCACAGTATCAACATTTGCAAAGTAGCATTGCAACTCCAACACAAGAGAGTACCACTCAGGAACGATTGCTGAGACAAATTCCTGATCTCATTAAAATCAGATTTGCTGTTGATAACACTGATGCCAAGATTTCATCTGCACTGTTTTCCTTACTCCTTTGTGCTCCTTTGTTTAAGCAATGAAATATGCCTGGCCTCTGCAGAGCTGATTGCGTTTCCCTCTCCATGTTGTGGTTTATTTACACTGGCTAATATTAGAAACAAGTATAATGTCTTTTTAAGAAGTGGCATGAATACTACAGGCCTTATTCCTTCTGACTGGAATAACATGGCAGAACCAAATGAATTATGAAGTATATATACTCCTGTATACCATTGCACACTTTAAGTGATAGACTAACAATTGAAATATTACTTTATCCATTTCTAGCAGTATGATGTCTGCACTAGCATAAAGAATTAAGCAAAGAAACTCACTGAATGTACACGGTGATTTTTGGTGTCTGTTACCATTTTTCTTACTGTTAGTTCTGTTACTGCACTGTAATTCTTGCAGTCTCTTTTTCCACCACACATAATCAACTGCATTATAACTTGGCTCACCTCTTCTCTTAGCTACATAGAAGCAACTGCAAAATCAATAAGATGATCTCAAAGTAGAGGAGAAGAAATTGTATCTATTTGCTTTAGCCTCCAATCTACTGAGAACAAACACACATTTCCAATATCATCAGCAAATCCTTGTGTTTCATAAACACACTTTCTCCAAACCCATTTCTGTTCTGACAGCAGTGAAAAGGTTAAGAATGAGATCACGTCAACTTAGCTGACTATTCAAGGTTTGCCCATTTGGATCACAACCTTAACATTATTATTTAAATGTGGCTTTTGTATTTCATTACATACAAAGCAATTATATTTGCATTTACGATGCACCATAATTGTAAGAATATGACATTGTTCTGATGATAATGTTCATTGATCGTTCATAATGCAGCTGGATCATGCCATGAATCATGACACTCTTATCACCTTTCTCATTTTACTTGCTATTAGATGGCTTTATTTGCAGATTGATGTTTTAAACTCACATTTTTAATCTCTAGATGGTATAAAATGCCTCTTATCATCCCTTAATGTATATGACTATATACTTTCCCAAAAGTAAGCTATTGTCAAAGTCCTCATTTAGTTCTCATAACAATAATGGTTCTATCTTGAAACGTGTATGCTTTGGTGATGGAAACTAATGCCAAAGGCAGCCAAAAATCTTGCTCAACAATATGGATTTTAGGCCTGTTAGTTACAGAGTTTGATGAAATTAATTGCTGCATTATGGTATATTTCAACATTCCAGTAAGAGTTTTCTCTTGTATTGTGTAGGATGCTCAAACATCTACATTTTTCTTGGTTAGAAGGTTATGGGGAACAAACAAACAAAAAAGCCATATCAAAATGTTGATTGCTCTTGTGTGGATTGGAACTGTACGGCATTTCCTTTCAAATTAGACTACAGTTAAATTGCATTTTCTAGTGTGCTGCCCTAATGACTCTGGTCCAGACAACTTTAGCCACCAATGCCTAAACGGCTGAGCCAGTGTTCTCATGTGTTTTTCTTTCAATTTACTTCTTCCATGCTTGGTTTCTGTGCTAGTTTGCTCTAGAGTATTTGCTATGTGAATGTTCAGCACAGTAAACCTCAATCAAGTACGCAGTAGCATGCTGACATGGCTGCATAGACATGCCTCCTTAGTTGCCCAGGGCGCACTATGAATTTAGCTGAAGTGCAGACCCTGGTAAATCATGGAAGACGTAAACCAGCAAGCAACACAAGAATCCCAGAATGAATAACACAAACCACAGCTGCTGTCAGGTGTCACTTGCAGATTAATTGTAATGTTAATGTGTCCTAAAGAAAAAGCACAGTTCTGTTTTCTTAGTGAAATACTCTCAATTTACAGGCAAAATTATTATTGTTATCTCCTCCCCCTAAAAAAAAGTCACAAATATTATGTTTTGAGGAAGTCTTTCTTCTGTCCAAAAATAATTTTGACCAGCTTTATATATCATGATCGTCTATGCTATGCATTGCAGACACCACTAGGTTTAAGCCCTCCAATTATCATGAACTTCAGCTGCCCAAGGAAACTTTGTTAAAGAGAAAATTGCAACAATATTTACCAGACGATAAAAATGCAGCCTAGCGTTGATGAAACGGAAAACTAAATTCTACCAGCATGAATAAAACAATTTACAATAGTTATTCCATAAAGAGGGAAAGATGGTAAATATAGGTTATCATTTCATCAATATAAAGAATCCCTTCAGCTATTTTTACTTTTACTCATACAAATATGTTCACAGACTTTGGTGAGCATCTGATTTTAAATTAGGAGTGAGCTGGGTATTTTTGAAAACCTTTGTTTGTTAGTAATAGCTCCCATGTTAATAGGACCAGGCACAGCTAGGCAGATCCTGTTCACTATTTTTATTTGCATTTCTAAAGATCAGTCTTGGAACCTACCAGCAATTACCTGATTTCCTCCTACCATGCAATTTACTTGTAAGATTCATTTTTTAGAAAGTCTGTAATACAAAGCTTTTGAAATATTCAGAAGTGCAGTATTTGGATTTTTGCCTTTAAATGACTAGTTGACACAGGGGCTATACACATCCTCCACTGGCTGCAAGGAAATTCTAAAGATATACATACATCTTACTGGTTTACACTGCGTGATTTTGATTAGGGTCTATAAAGTTCAAAATTCTCTTATTGGGGAGCTCTTTCTTTTTAGCCTATGAGGACGGCAGGGGAAGATAAGGCAGCAACACAGGGATGCATCTCACAAAGGGAAAGGGGTTGCAAAGCTCTCAGTTGTGGAAACCTATAAATACTTTCAGATGAACTCAGGATCTGTTGCAAATCTTCCCAAAATTCTTCATTAGGATTCTGTAGTTACAATTAGAGGTTACAATTAGATGTCACCTACAGAATATCCGTGGCCTTGGGCTCACTGCTGATATAAGCCAAATGCATCTGCAAAAAACTCTTATAGCCTGCAAAATGCATTGTTTTTCTTTCTATCTCTGTCAATTCCAGATATGCAGAATCCACCAAAGGAGCTCTTCTGAATATAAGGTTGTTTTCTTTAAGGTCAGACTGATACACTAGCAGTCAAAAAGATGCTCCTAGATTTTTATATTATTTCTGTAGAATAATATTGCTTCTTTTAGACGAAACAATGTTTCTGGGAACAGCCATGAAAGTAAGCCAATGCTTTGGTATCTGTGTGATATCAAAGCTAATAGATGAATTTGGAAGGTATCCTTGTTTCAAGAAAAAGGATGACACTATGCAGTGTTGTAGACATCTGGATAGCTGGCCACTGTTAATAAAATTTCTCTCTATTTATGATGGCTTTTGATGAAGTAGTAAGACAAATGCCCACGAGATTTCATGCAAGTCTTATGTAATTAAGATTCATGTTAATGCTTTGATAGTCAACATAAACAGAAAAGCTGAGTGGGTAGAAAGCTCTTTTGAAATCACTCTGCGGAGTAAGTATATACATAATAAATTGTTTCCTGTAGTAAGTACTGCAGTCTAGATGGGCCCTTATGCCATTGGATTACTTGCCCCATACCATTATACTTATTTTTATTTTCTGTCACACTGAGGCTATGTCTGGAGCTGTATAAACAACTAGAAGATCACAAAAGTCCTCTTCTCTTCATCTTCTCCAGTAGCATTATTTATTTTACTCAATTTCCAGAGACTCCAGACAAATCCAAGTCATTGGTATCTGAATATTATAGCAACAGAATGAGGCAATCCCACCAATGATGAGTTTAAAAATTAAAACTTTCAGGTTGAGATAAGGGGAAGGAATGAGAAATGATGCAACCTCCAAAGGGTGTTATCCTGGGTTCACAGCAGACCCATGTTCACTCGTTTCCAGCGTATCTCTATAACCATCAGATCCTACTGTCTCTCAAGCTGTTGCATATAAACAGTGCCAAGCCAGGTCTTTCATTCCACTTTGTTCCCTCTGAATTGCCCAATCCTATAATGGGTAAATGCCTCTCCAAGAACAACCAAGAGCCCATTTACACTGTAAGATAAGTGCTTTCCTAATCCAAACATATTCTGCCATTTGAATAAGAAATTCCACAAAGCTACCTTGAATAAATAAGGACATGAGCCCTAGGTGATATTAATGCAATCACATTGAAAGAAATATTTTTAAGATCTGTGTTTTTCCAGTAGTAGTTTTGGGTGCAGAGTGTGGTATTCCATTTAGGGCAAGTCTAGAAAGGAAGAGAGATTTAGTGGCAACAGGACTTGTTGTTCAGTAGAAAGTGCTGTATCTGTTGGCATTTATTTTTCAAATAATAATAGTGAGAAGAACATTGTAGCTGAGGAATTATGTTTGCATTATAGTTTCTTTTCTCCAGCCATAGGACTCACTGAATTGTACCACAGAGGCTTAATTTTTCACTGTGATTTTCTTTTTCACGGTTTGCAAATTGTCTATTTATAATTACTTTCAATTAACTCAGCCTTAGCCAATCAACAGACCATAAACTGAACTTAAACAGTTATGAGCTATGCTTTGCGATGAGAATTTATCCTTACATTAAGTGTTGGTTCATGAGAAAATCTGAGCTCGGGGAATTACAGAAGCTAAATATGAGTTTGAAATTCATAGATCTATTTAAAATGTTCAGAGTTCTCCCCTGCAATTATCAGTTTAACTGCAAGGTCACTGATGATAACTGTTCTAGGTGGGTTACGTTGTTCCTGGTATGTTTTCCACAAAAAAAGACAACAAAGACTATCGTGAAAAATGAGTGAGAGCAAACATTGTTCCCATGGAGCTGACCATACC
>VZRW01002375.1:28739-43818 GCA_013398125.1 Aegotheles bennettii | reverse complement strand
CCTGCTTGTCAAACTTAGTTTCATTTTGTGACAAGGTAACCCACCTAGCTGATCAAGGAAAGCCAGTGGATGTTTAGCATATAGCCAGACAATCGTGTTATAAGATGGGTCAGCTGTGACTAACTGGCTCACAGGTTGGATACAAAGAGTGATGGTGAATGGGGAATCATCAGGCTGGTGACTGGTCACTGGTGGGGTTCAGCAGGGCTTCATCCTAGGCCCAGTCCTCTCCAACATCTTCATCAACAACTTGGATAAAGGACTTGAAGGAATTCTAAGCAAGTTTGTGGATGATAATAAATTCGGAGGAGCTGTCGACTCCCTCAAGGGCAGACAGACCCTGCAGAGAGACCTCAACAAATTAAAGAGATGTACAATCTTCAACCATATAAAGTTCAACAAGGGCAAGTACCAGACTCTGTACCTGGGACAGGACAATCCTGGTGGTATGTACAGTCTAAGAAATGAGTGGCTGGAGAGTAGCGTCTCAGAGACAGACTTGTGGGTCCTGTTTGATGGCAAATTGAATCTGAGCCAACAGCATGCCCTGGCATGCAGAAGGGCCAACCGTGTCCTGGGGTGCAATAAGCATGGCATTGCCAGCTGGTCAAGGGAAGTGATTGTCCCACTCTACTCTGCACTGGTGCGGCCTCACCTCAAGTACTGTGTGCAGCATTGGACACCAAAATATAAAAAAGACATCAAGCTATTAGAGAGCATCCACAAGGATGGTGAAGAAGGGGATGCCTTATGAGTGGCTGAGGTCACTTGGTTTGTTCAGCTTGGAGGAGTTTGAGGGGAGACCTCATTGTGGTCTAATGGCTTCCTCATCAGAAGAAGAGAAGGTGCGGGTACCAATCTCATCACCCTTGTGACCAATAACAGGACTCAGCGAAACAGCATGAAGCTGAATCAGGGAAGGTTTAGGTTAAATATCAGGAAAAAGTTTTTCAACCTAGAGGGTGGTTGAGCACTGGAACAGGCTCCCCAGGGAAGTGGTCACAGCACCAATTCTGCCTGAGTTCAAGAAGCATTTGGACAACACTCTCAGGCACATAGTATGATACTTGGGGTGTCCTACACAGAGACAGGAGTTAGACCTGACCTGATGATCCTCATGGGTCCCTTCCAACTCAGCATATTCTATGACCCTATTCTTCACTTCTCCCTCTTAAAACTTGTTTGTCCACACCTCTTACAGCAAGTCCAGGGCCAGAGGTATATTCTGTTCAGCTATACTGAGCCGTCAGATATCTTAGGGTACCCTGCAGTATTTGACCATTCTGGGAGCCAGTGTTGGAGGTGTATGCCCTGGCTAAGGTTTGGGCTTCATCTTGGTTGCAGTGGAGGATGGAGAGGGGCAAATCCTAGAAGGGGTGGATAGTGACAGGGTTACATTGCTATCTGTTCAAAGAAGACAATGGGCTTTAATTATCATGCATTGGGCCGCCCTTATGTTATCAGGAGAGCTAATAATAATGACTAGCAGGCAGATCTTCACCTCTTTAGCAATTGTCTGCTGGAGACTTCAAACTTATGTCTTTGTCTCTCACATTGGGCCAAATTTGACAGGTAATGGGAAAATTCATGGATCCTGGGGTTTCATGACTTGGGGAGAGCGGCAGGAATTTTGGATATACTGTGAAAGTGTTTACCACTGTATGTCTTAGTCAGGATGAATTCAAGAGTATTAACATGATGAAAAGGTTACAATAACGATATTAATATCTGATTGTATCATTCACTTTATGATCAGAGACCATCAGAGGGAACTTGGAAGACAGGACTAACTAACTGCCCCATGTTCCCTATGCAGTGGTGCATTCTGCAGTAGATTAACCCTGTAATTAACAGGCAGAACAAGAGTAAGAAAGGTCCACTTTCAGCAAAACGCTTCCTTCTGAACTCTTAATGCTTATTTGTGACTTGTAATACCTTCCTACGTCCAGGATGAAAATCCACTTTCCAGCGAGTGGATTGGAAATGGCAGAAAACAAGATCCTTTGACTAGATAGTTTACTTTTCAAATGGTATTAAAGGTATATTAGTAGAAAACTGATGAATAATAATTTTGTGTGTGTATGAATTACAATTAGATCAAAGCATGAGTTGTTATTATAAAATGCTTTTTTAGTACTTTCTCCCTTTTCCTTCATAATGCTTTTTCTCCTTCTTTTCTAGTATGTTGAAAAAAAATTTCCAGATTATTTGGAGGACCTGACTGGCAAGAGACTATTATACAGACATTACACGACTCCTTAGGACTGAACCGTAATCTCCTACCTTGGCCCTATGTCTGTAAACTGCACCTGCATCCTAGGAGTCATGTGTCCTTGTAATTTTCTTCCTAAGTATTCTTTCTATGACTTGAGGGTTTGGTTTTTTTTAGGTGAAATACATAGATTTTTATCATGCTATTACTTTGCTGAGGAATACGTTACTAACAGTGTAATAAATGCCTGGCAAAATGATCATAAAACTTTCAAGGTCAAGCAAGTAGAAAAGTACTTTCTTGCCTCTCTCTATCCTATATTAGTAAGAAATGAAAACGAAAACAATTAGCACCATCTGCTGAGCTAAGCAAGGAAATTACTGTCTTTCTGTTAGAAGACAAAGAGAACTTTGCCAGAGTGGTTATGGTATGTGGTTAGTATTTACTACCTGTATGTCCCTAAGGATATTTTTGTTTCAACTGCAGTTTTTCAGTTATAATAATGTCATGCAAGGCCAATTTTGATGTAAAACTGCTGTCTGATTTGCAGTACTTATGCTTGCCATGTAGTGTAGGAACCCAAATGCCTTCACTGACCTTTCTTACTCCTTGATTCTACAGGTTAGCACATTTAAATAGTACAGTGCAACAGTTCTGCTCCCTATTGAGTGACAAAAATCCTCAGATGTTTACTTCTGTTTTCCCCTCTGATTGTGGACTAGAATACTGTTCCTTGCCTATGTGATCTAATGTAATATGAAGTTTTATCTTGACTTCTAATATGAGCAGCCCCAGCTCAGCAGTGAGTGCCATAGTTGGCTAACAATTAGCTTGTCCAGGATGGAGAGACTTCCAAAAAGGCAGAGTGGTAAGTAGCTGATGAAATCATCTCTGGCTTGATTATTGGGCAGATTTCCAGCTGCTTGAAAATATGCAGTATGCATGTGGACTCAGCTGATAACACGAACTGAATTCTTCAGCTTCTAAAATGAAAACGAAACTGTCTTTTGTATTGATTGGATGTAAATTCACTGGAGGTGAAAATATGGTCTGGCTAGATATATGCAGATTTAAAATTCTGATTTTTTTCTTATCTTTATATAAAACCCATATTATTTTCATGGAAAAATTCCACAAAATCATAGAAAGTAATTCATTCCAAGCTATTTTCAGAATGCAAACATGAATTTTTATGATCCTTTACCTCCACTCAACGTGGAAGGGAGAAATATTAAGTACATTAAAATGCATTAAGCAAAATCACAGGAAATAGTATGTACATTAAGTATTGACCTTATGATTGTGATGGATACACCTGACTCTAGCCATACTTTGGCTCAGGCTGATTCAGGAGCAACAGGCCTCATGCTGTGTGGTGAGCCTGTGAGCTAGAAAGCTCTTGGCTCATGTACGAGGGAGTGAAGGGGCCTCAGAAATATATGTGAAAAGGTGGTTTCAAAACCCAAAAATGCAAGATAACTAAAGCACAGGACAAGATACCAGAATTAAAATCAAGACACCTGTCTTGTCAGCAGCCAACTACTTCACTCTGTAAATAGTCCCATCAAGATGGGCCCAATTTGAGTTCTCCCTGAATTGCAGATGGACTGCACAACAGGTGACTCTCCCCTTGCCCAGGGGTGCCTCACAAGGTTTGAGATTCCTTAGCTGAGACTAAGAGATCCCTCCTTACACAAGGAGAGATCCCTTACCCATGACAAGTCCTTGATAAATGACTGATAGCATGCTAAATTAATACTAATGAAACACTACTAATGACTAACTCTTCAGTATTATTATGAGCATTGTATAGATACTTGCCTTAGGCATAAATCCTTGTCCAAGTCTGAAACTAAGATTAGACTTAGCCATACCTAGGATCCATGAGGAGTTTAGAAAGCAAGGCAGTCCACTCTGAACCTCATGACCCAGGAGGGTTTTTCTTACTCTTTGTGTCTCTAGTTTGAGTGTGAATCATTCTAATTCAATTTGATTTAATTTTAGTAAAAAATTTTACCTTCCTGACAGTTGTTCTCCTGTAGAACTGTATGGGTTTTTTTTCCTCCAGCCCCTGAGATTTAAGATGCTAGAGATGACTAGTACTAACAAGCAGCCTGAACATCAAATTTCTCAGTAAATTTTCTTCGGTGGCATGTGTTCTCAGCACATTTAAGTTCTTGATACATTTGGTACATACAGATTTTACAGTATGCTATGAACATTCAAAGGAAAATTATAAATAGTTGCAAATATAGATTTGTAAAATGATGTCAAATTTCTGAAATCCTATCAATATGAAAATGGCCTGCGTATCATAGAGGTTATTCATCCATCCCACTAAACTCTGAGGAAGCGGGATGTGCTTGTCTTCTCCTTAGATGACCTCTGACAGGCAACTTAGTGTTAACCAAGATGAACCAGCCTTCTGGGATAACCAGATAGATAGGAATGTAGATTTATTACTGAGAAATGCTTCCTGTGTGATTCTAGCTTTTTTGTTCTTTCCTAAGTCAGGTTTTAATAAATCATGGCGTGTTTTTTATCTTTTGCACTTTTTTGTATCAGTTATTCATAACATGGATAGCTGTAAGGAGCAAGGAGTGGTCTTTCTCACAGAGGCAGGGAGAAATAAAGAAAAAAATGTGGGTGATTATTTGTTGCAACTGCAGAGGAAACATTTATCAATTGCTTTCAACCTTCAGTCCATACATCCTTGTAAGTAGTGAACTATGAACTAGATAAAAGGCAACAGTTTCAACTTAATTTACATAATGTCAGGAGACTAAAATAACCGAATGAGTCTTATAATAGTAAGAAGTACACTAGGTTTACAAAACTTCTGTCTAACAAGTCACTTTTATTGGCTGCCAGGGTAAAGATAGAGTTTTAAGTAGAATGATGTTGCCTTAAGTAAAAAGAAAATAAAAATATACTCAATTATGAGAAACACTGTGAGCATATAGTTTCAATAATCTGCATTATTGTTGAAAAACATTCATATTTGTCTTCACAGATTTGAATTAGCTTTTTTCCCTATTAGAACGAATTTTTCTTAAAATATATGTTAGTTTTTCTCTAGGGATAAGCTAGAAGATGTTTAGACATACCAACAAACAAATCAAAGAGTTAGAATAACACAATTACTTGCATTAAGTTTGTGTCATTCAGTTTTGAGTCATGACTGGATGATAAAAGCAAAGAAAGTGAGGCAAAGTTTGGATATTTATGTAATCACTTGGTAAAATTTAGTCCAACTTCTGTGTTAGTCAGGTCCTTACGTATATGTTACGATATAAGCTAGTAACCTCCAAATGTATTGTGGTAGACAATATTTCTTATCGTGGTATATGTAATCCTTTTTTATTTATATGGTTACAGACTTAATCTTCTGCTAATTGTGTTTGTTTTCTGGCTTTGCTTTGGAAAACATATGCAGTTCACAAACCAGATCTGATCAAAATTCACTGTGTCATGCAAGTTTTCTTGAAGATGAAAAAGCATGTTTCTATACATCCCTGTGTGCTTATCTATATCTATCGCAGCTTTTCTTGTACTTATTTATTAACCACTGTTAATGGGCTACCATTAGAGGGCCACATACTGGACCAGGAGATTTTATACCACATGTAGTTCTTACATTATTAAATTCTTATTAAAATAAAAGTTAATTTCTTATTGAGAAAACTGCCCAAAACAAATCTATTTTAATCATTATTAAAGCAGTGTACAAAATTCAGTGGGTAATCTATTGTATGATAGGATGACTTCCCCCACTCCCTGATGCAAAGACTATCTCAAGAAAAACATAGTAAAAAGATGTGAGCAGAACTTATCATAAACCAGAGTCATAATGAGCTAGAGTGTTGCTTTACAGAAAAACAAACCAACTTCACTCCTGTGATCTTGTGAATTTTCACAGGTCACTGTTGCTTTATGAAGATACAAGCCTCTTCTGTGCAGTGCCCTAGAGGCACAGGATAAGGAAAGCTCACAACTCACTGATATAGTAACATATTTTAAACTCTTTGTTTACCTTGTCTACTATATTTGGTAGAAACTGCTCTTCTGGTAGAGGTGCTTGACTGAAATTGACCCAAACCAGGTACTGATTAACATTTTCTTTCATAGATGAATGTTGCCTGTAAATCTACAGGGGATGATGGATTGTGATTGGAAACCATGGCTGGATTATATGGGATACCATCACTAGGAGCATCAGATGGCTGGAGAAGAATCTCAACAGCCTCAGAAACTGAGCCTGAAACGTGGCTGAAAAGAGAGTGGTATGATGTCTGATAGATATGGTCTAAATGAGAAAGAATGTTCCTTTTTTCTGCTAGTAGTGGTGATCTGGGTATAGTGTTCATTCAGAAAGAAAAACTCAGGACAAACTCTCAAATCTGGTGAAGCTTGCAAAAGCAAATGTACATACACAAACCTGAAGAAAACTGTAGAAGTTCTCTCTGGTTCAAAACTGGCAAGTGTATTTTGAAAGAGGATCTTTCAAAAGGGCCCATGAACAGATTGAAGTCTTGTCAAGATACAATGCTTTTAATATCAGCCTGGGGATATACTTTGTTTACAGCTTAGCTGTAGGAAATTGAGTATGTTTATTTATCCTATTTCCTTTTTTCTATTGTTCAAATTATTTTATTTTGTTTTACTGCAGTGGTTTTCTTAACAGAAGAAAATTAATGTGATAGTGTTAAAAGATTTTGGGTGCAGGCTGAATTGTTTCAATTGGAAGGACAAAGAACACAGAAAATAATAGAATAAAATGAGGTGCTTCCATAGAGAAGTGCCTTGCTCCAGAGAAGTAGTGCAGTAGAAAACATATGATCATGGGTCAAAGGATCTTAATTCTACTTTTTGCTCTGTCATTGACCTGTTCTAGGTCAAATAATTTCTTCATTTGTCCCTTTCCAACCTCTTCCATCTCTTTCTGTTGAGAAGATTTCACAATCTTTTTAAAATTTCTCTTGAAAGCTTTCTCTGCAACAGTAATCTAAAATGGACTCCCCTCTCAGCAGTAGCCAAAAAAAAAATCATTAGAAATAATAAAGTCAGGAACCTGGGAGAAGAGTATACTCTTTTTAACTATTTTCCTACATGGTGGGTTCTTAATTCAGCTTCTTCCCTAGCTGAAAGTTACCTGTTTCCTCACTTCGTTAATTTAGAATTTTCAAAATAGTTAAAGCACTAATAGGTGAGATCAAGAGTGTACAACATCACATGCTGTTTCCACCAACTCCTGTGTCCCCCAGATCAGTGAGTGTTAAGTAAAAGACTAAAGACAACTGGCTCATTCAAGAACCCATAGCACACCATTCTAGAGGGCTTTTGTTCATATGTTGCCTTAAAGGCATTTAGCCAACAAAATACCTAGTATAAGACATTGAAGTTATTCAGGAGTTACAATGTTTTGATTCTTACTTTTAAGATTGCTAGAAACTAATATATTGATGCTTTTAATAGCAAAAAAATATTATTTATTCCTATGAAAGCAAACTTTCATGAATCACAGAGCTGCCTCACACAATGGAATGCTAAAACTGTGCAGCTGGGTTTCCAAAAATGTCTAAGGACTTTACATGCTTCAGTCTGGATGCTCAAAACATCTATTTGCTCAAGTGATGAGCGCTACAGATTGCTCTGTGGTTTCTGGGAGCTATACCTGTCGCTTGATCACACTGTTATCTCTACTTGGTTTTTACATGGTTATGTGTGGTTCATCTTCCACATAAGCTTTGGTTAAATGCTTTCTTTCTTTAAGGTGTTTTGTCACATCCAACATAGAAACAGTGTTCTTTAGATGTTTTGCAAGTTCATCTGCTTTTAGCTTATCTATCATTTCCAGCATCAGCTGCAAAGAAGTGAGAATCAGCTATTGTTCAGTGGTTGCATGTGATCATAGTCACTCTCCTATGCTGGAGAAGTGCTCTGCCACTAACAAGTAAAGGTATGTAGCTAGCGTAGAAATTTACAGCCATTACAGCCCATTCTCATTTGTATGTACTGGAGAAAGCAAATTGCTAACAAATAAGGAGAAGAGAGGAGCTCTTCTATGAAGTTTAGTGTCCAAGAGTTTGAGAAATACTATTGTATCCAGCAATGTATTTCTTTGCATTTAACAAGATGAAAATTTTACAACCTACATCCTAATAGCCCTTATAGTCCTCTCTGGGTGGAGTAGAAAATATATTACTCACTGTCTGTTCAAATTGACCTGTTGACAGCTGTTCTTTCCACTTGGCCATTGACAATTTCATCTGCAAATTCTGAATTAATACCACTGCCCAATGCAGCTCAAGTGCCTCACTGGTGCCATAGAGCTGGCTGTCTTGAGGAGGCAGTATGCTCCCTCTGCTTCCCTGCCCCAGCCTAACTTGTTCATGGTAAGCTCAGATTTTTCTGCATGTAAATGCTTAGCTCTGTGTGGGCACACTCAGAAGACTATCTCATAGAAAGAGTCTGTGTAAGGCAATGCTGTTATTAGATATCAGCATCCTTTGGGCACACAGTCATCTTACAAATGTTTTTGTTAAAATATGCAAACAACACTTGCCTATGCAGATGCTTTTTCTTTCAGTAGCCTTCTCATATTAGTGAGACTGTTTTTGTTTGTAGTTTGTCTTCTCATTTGGCAGTCTTAAAGCATTATCTATGCTTGAAACATGCTGCTTTTGTATCAGTACTAAGTGATCCAAAGCAACTGTTGAACATGCAGTTGACTACCCAGCCATTGTTGACTGGTGATTATATTACATTTTCCTAGTATTATATGACCTCATAGCACACAGGTGTTTTAAAATACATACTCTGCATTCCAGTCAGACACCCTATCAAGCATTGCTCTGTTCCAATACTGTGTGCTTCTGGTGGTATTCCTTGTTTTGTAAGATTTCCTCCAGAAATTAAAAGTACTTTGAAAGTTTCATCTACAACATAGTCTTATCAACCTTCTTTTAACCTATACTCTGTTCCTTTCCCTCAAGACAGGGACTTTATTCAATGCCCAGACAAGGTAACACTGGTGAGTGCTGAAGTTCTCCTAACAGTGAGTACAAGCAGGCCATGGCACACACAACCAAAGTCATGTGAATTCCTCAGAAATAGGATGATAAGACTTTTAGATGTCATTCACAACTTTATAATTTATTTTCAATAAATATACATTTCCTGAGACTGCTGAAGTACCTATAATTTTTCTGACATCCTGCTATTTGATAACTGTTGTTGATGTGTCACTTAAGAAGACTAGAGATTAGTTTGTGAAGTTCAGAATTGTGTGCTTCAAGTGAGCTGTTATCTATTCCCTGTTCTCAGGAGCTTGGTCCAAGGTTTCTGAACTATCCCTCCGGTTCTCTGCTAACGTTTCTTATAATAAAGAGGGTAATGGAGGTGGAGGGAGTAGGGTAGAAAGAATGGTATTTTAATTATCATGGGGACCGACAAGTGCCAGACATGCCCATGGATACTGTGGGAAGCTATCCAGGACATTGCAACAGCAGGCTAGTAACTGCATGTGCATAGTTGCAGTGGGCTATTCAATATTTTTTCCTGATTTTTTGTTTGTGTTTTTTTTTTCCTTTCCAAAAACTGATTTGGAAACATACTGTTGCGGTGGGTATTCTAGTTCACCAAATCATGATAATTAAAATTGCTGTCAAATGCAGAGGTCTCTTTCTCCTCTACCTACCTGACAACTGACATATGTGCTGGAGAGTTTTTATTGCATTATAATGGTGATGATTCTACACTTGCATAGAAATCACCAGTGTGAGAACTGAACATATTCTTGCAATTAGTGTACAGGTATGTGTGTATCATTTCCATGGTTTCATTTTCAGGGAAGATAGGAATTTTTTTATTTCTCCATGACAGTCTATGACAAAACTAGTTTTCAGTCTAGAAACAATAGAGTTAAATCCTTAGCTTTTGTAACTCATTGTAAAACTACCAAAGTCCAATATGTCTATGCCACTCTACACATTCATATCAGCAGTGTGGGCCATTAAGACAATACACACTATACAGAGAATCTTGAACATTGAGGGCTATGTAAAAGTTTTTCAAAAATAGGTGCATTCTAAAAAATTGCAATAAAGGAATAAAAATAGACAGAAGTGGTTAACTCCGAGTGCTTGACACTTTATGTTATTTGATTCTCAAGTAAGTTATACTTTATTTCTTTCCCTTTGAGTCCCATAAAATATCTTGTTTCACTGTATGACTCAGTCTTGATGGAACGGCTAGAGTGAAAAGTGCCAAGAAAAAAGGGAGCACCAGACATTTTATAGGAGAATAAAATCTTCAGATAAATCCCCTCAGGAAAGCTAAACCACAAAATTACTTTGTTTTTCATGTAAGGGCTTGTCAATACTTGAAAGCTGTTCCAGATTAAGTTTCAATTTTCAGTACTAATTTCACATACCTCTGTGTGTGTGAACATGTACTTTATTCACAACTATTTACCACACTATTTTGGGACTCAAATTGCATTGACTTTCTCTGCAAAAATGTTGTAATTATATTGCTATAGCAAGAATCACACAAAATCACTGCTTCTTATGAATATTCTTTTGGAAAAAATGTATGGACAGAGTCTTTCTGATGGACGGGATATAGGCTATAATTTTAATACCAGTAACAATTCTGTAACTGATTTGTCACAATACAAGCATAGCTAGCATCAAGCAGCAGCATACAAGCCCCATTAAGTCTAATCTATTGCTTGGAATGGGTAACAGGAATAAAAAGGGCCTAAAAGGATTAAGTATTCCTTAAAATAGAGAAAATAAGTGGTGTTATATCAACCTATGAAGTTGTTTTCACTTTTTATTTAAAAAGGTAACAGAGTAATTATAGCATTGGATTAGAAACAGTAATATGTCTCTTCAACATAGTGTTGTCAGGTTATTTGTTACCTACCTTTCACAAGGATTTGTTGCTAAAGGAATACTGCCAGTGTGTGGTGGAAGAACTTTCATTGAAAGAAATAAAACACAAAAATTCACCACAGACAAATAGAAAGAACTGTAGCTGCTGAATATATATTTAAATCAGAGCTCAAAAGCTTTGGCAAGACTTTATGTTTTCTAGTTGCCTTGATATGCTGTAAATTTGATTATCATGGTTTAAAAGATGCCACTGACATTTGCATCTTGTTTACAATATGCTGTTTTTTCTATCCTGTTACATACAGCCTTCTACACAATTTAACACCATGACAGCACATCACTAAAGAATATTACTTTGCTATGGAAGTATTATTCCCATTTTCTTTTATAATCCTCTTCAGATTAAGGTTTTTGTAGTCACAAAAGACTTCTGCAAGTGGAATCAAATTAGGGATGTTAACACTGAACATTTCAGAGAAGTATGTACGATAGTATACATGTATTCTGTAACAGTATCCTCACCATTCTACTGTGTCTTGTGCTTGCTCCTGCTGTATGGAAGATGAAGAACACGTCAAGCAGAATAGCACCCTATGGTATTCCGTACTTTGTGAACATACTTATCATAAGCCAAACTACCTACTTTGGATGGTTCAGCAGTCTCATATTTGTTAATTCAATACTTCCATGACTCACATCACTTAACTTTGTAATACTAGCACAAAAATGAAGAGATACATGACTTTAAGAGCCCTGGTGCTAGCTTTGCTTTAGATTCTGATAAGTGGTTGATAATTTCAGTTCATAGTTCTTTTGTAGTTTTCCAGTTTGCAAAAGGAGAAAATAATACTAATCAGTTGCCTGATGGGGTACTTTAGAGATGATCTGTGAGCATTGGGGGTGTGTTAAATTCCACAATGTTATTGTAACTATAAAAATTAGGGCACTTATTCATCCTTTTTATAACTTATTCATGAAGCACAGGAGTGGAAGTTCTCAAAATTCACGACCATTGCTGTGGTTTTCCACTCTTGATGTCATTTAAAGTTGACTTTGATAAGAAAAAAGTCCTGTTAATTCTGAGTGCTTTTAAAATGCACAGTGTGGGTTTATTTTGACCAGATTTCATATCTTATAAATCTTCTGACTTAGTGAATCAGTTTGCTACTACTTTTCCAATACAAAAATAGTTATTTTCAGTGCTATATAGTTTCAATAAGTGGTAGATAAGAGGAGCTGAACTGAAAATAGAATCACTGAAAAGAGAGCGACAAATCCATAGATGTAGAAAGCTGAAGAACTGAACCCTAAGTGGGAGATTGTCCTACACAGCTCATCACTGGAAACAGAGGAGGATCTTCATTCTCTTCTTTGCCTCTCACTCTGAGCTGAGGTTGCTTAGCTGAATATTCATGAGCCCTCCAGGTACGTTGCAGATTCTGATAAAACTCTGTACTCCAGAATTAAATTATCTAGTTTTGTTGAATTAGTTTTCTGCCAGATTAGGCAGTTACAGGGTTGAATCAGCCTGCAGAGGAATATAACAAGCATCAGAGTTGGTGCAAGGTGGGTAGTGAAAATATGAGAGCATCTTTTGAATCATGCCTTGTAGCATTCTGACCACAAAAACTGGAAAGTTACTTCTGTGTTACTTGGGGCATATTTAAAAAAACAAACAAAAAACAAAACAAACAAAACAAACAAAACAAAAAACCAATGCTGCAAACAAAAAAACAGATGTGAGTTTTTACAATCTAGAGGTGAAATAAAAACATACCAAAATTTTTCCAAGGAAAAGAGAACCATGCATAGATTTAATTTCAGGACCTGGAAGTTCTAACAGTTTTTTATTTATTTTTGATGACTTAAGCAAAAACACCAAGGCAGGAAGAGCCTTTACAGGGAAAGTGTCTATACTACCATAAAATAAGTACTAAGATAAAATATTTTCTAAAGTTCTAACCCTGTCATGATTCTTCCTCCTTACAATACACCTGAGCTTTTAGGGTTTTTTCTGTAATGTAGCACTGTAATCCATCTACAGACTCATGTGCCACTGTTGTTTATTTCTACATGGTACTGGGAATGGGACTTCAATTGGCACCCTACCAAATCATTGTTCTAGGCCATAGAGAAAAAAGAAATAAATTTCCTGGACTGTAAGAAAAGAC
Source organism: Aegotheles bennettii (assembly GCA_013398125.1). Taxonomy (NCBI): domain Eukaryota; kingdom Metazoa; phylum Chordata; class Aves; order Caprimulgiformes; family Aegothelidae; genus Aegotheles; species Aegotheles bennettii. The sequence goes on along the minus strand of VZRW01002375.1, from coordinate 30,535 downwards.
ACAGTTAAACAATTAAAGTAAGTAGTTTGTAGAACAATAGAGCTAAATGAGATGTGGATGTCTGCGTATCTTAACTCATTACAAGTTCTTGTTAGAAACTTCTTGCCTCAGCATCCTTAAATGCTCCCTCTCTTATGTACCTCTACATGCACAACTATGAGTGTTCCTAAGCAAGAATAGTGTATAGTTTACATAGGGATTCTTTTTCTTATTGAGGCACTTGTGTACCTATCCTCTCAGATCTATTTCCATTTAACTGCTAGAAATTTTATTGCTCTTGAGATGTTTTCCCTAAGATAAATGCAAGTGGTCTTGAAGTCTTCTGAATGAGACACAGGGAGGCAAGGTAACAGCATAAACTTTACCACAATTTATTCAAAAAGGAATGATATATCTAGATAGTACTGCTGAAAGATACATTGTGTGACAACATAAAATACATAGAATTACCCTACTGTGGAAGCAACTGTTTTTCCTAGTTATGGATACATCTGTAGAAATAGATAGATACATAGATAGACAGGCAAGGATATTTATTTTGTAAACACAGTGCTATGGATTGCTTGGGATAATACTCTGAACAGTGGTTGCCAACAGCTGTACTTCCTGCTGGCAGGAGATCAGGGTGTCAAGATTTATGCAGAGTGGTGTGCACAGCAACTAGACAATTTTAGTTTCAAATACAAAATCTTATGTTAAGGAGGAAATTGACACATTAATCTGTAGTATTAACTACTTGAATCAAGGAATGAAAGGAATTTCCTCAGTCCTTATGTCTGCTCAAGCTTTAGGCACAATATTTCTTCTGGCAATTTTTTCACCTCCTTTTAAGGTAATCAACCAAATGGTTCACCAGTCCCATGCCTGATTCTAATCTACCTCTCACATATTTTAGCAACACTGATGAAGTAACATTCTTCTATTCAAACCCTTGGAGTCCTGGCAACTTCTCAACTACAAAGCTTTACATCCTGTTACACTGCAGCTTCTTCTAATGTGCAGATCTGTCTGAAAACAACCAGGGACTTTCCACTGTATCAAAGGCACCCAAGTGCCTATCTGACACTTGTAATGTTCATGTGGCCAAATCTCTGTTCCTCTCACCAGGAAAAAAAAAAAAAAAACACAAACAAAAAAGAATAAGGTCTGAACTATGTTCCCTGTTGTTTAAAAGTGGAAATATCTCTAACATTCTTTAGGGAAAGCAGGTCTTCAAAGATGAGAAGGCTTGATAACAATCCTGTTTTAACCCATGGAAAAGACTCAGTTAAGATATTGCTGAATGAAGGCTGTCAAACAAAGGTGAACTATAAGTCATTGCATATGCTTTAAGGATATATTTATGGCTTTGAGCAATTAAAGTAATATTTTACTTTACCCAAAATTTTACCAAATATTTTACTTTACCCAATATTTTACTTTACCCAAAACGTTACCCAAAACAATCAAATACAACAAAACGTTGTGGTAGTAATTCACTTAAGACCTGAAAAAAGTACCAATTAACATGCTCGACATTTTTCAATCACTGATACCACTAAATTATCACAGAATCACAGAATCACAGAATGTTAGGAGTTGGAAGGCACCTCAAAAGATCATCTAGTTCAACACCCCTGCCAGAGCAGGACAACCTAGAGCAGGTCAAACAGGAATGCATCCAATTCGGATTTGAATGTCTCCAGAGACTCCACAATCCCCCTGGGCAGCCTGTTCCAGTTCTCTGACATTCTTACAGGGAAAAAGTTCTTCCGTATATTCACCCAGAACCTCCCATGTTCCAACTTGTACCTGTT
>VZRW01002375.1:13353-28035 GCA_013398125.1 Aegotheles bennettii | reverse complement strand
AGACTGGAGTGACATCTGCTATCCTCCAGTCCTCAGGCACCTCTCCTGTTGCCCACAACTTACCAAAGGTGATGGAGAGTGGCCTAGCAATGACTTCTGCCAGCTCCCTCAGCACCCGCAGGTGCATTCCATCAAGACCCATGAATTTGTGGATGTCCAGATTGTTTAATTGATCCCCAACCCAGTCCTCATCAACCAAAGCAAACTCCTCCTTTATCTGGACTTCCCCTGGGGCTTCAGGGGCCTGGAGCTCCTGAGGACAGTCTGCAGCAGTGAAGACAGAGGCAAAGAAGGCATTCAGTAGCTCTGCCTTCTTTGTATCCTCTGTCACCAGGGCACCCACCCCATTTAGCACTGGGCCTATATTGCCTCTGGTGTTAGTTTTGTCTCCAGTGTATTTGAAGAAGCCCTTTTTGTTGTCGTTGACCTCACTTGCAAGGTTTAATTCCAAGGAGGCCATAGCTTTCCTAGTTCCCACTCTACATCCTCTGACAACTGTCTTATATTCCTCCCAAGTGACCAGCCCCTCCATCCATGATCTGTATAGTCTCTTCTTCCTCTCGAGTTTGACCAGCAGTTCCTTATTTAACCATGCAGGTCTCCTGGCTCCCTTTCTTAATTTACTAATCAAGATCTCCTCCAGTCTCCATCAATTGAGATCAGAGTTTTCTAGCATAATCAGGTCATCATTAAAACCCAGACTCTCCTCTTCTTTGTCCCAATTTGGTCACTTTTTCTTCCAATGGCCCTCCTGTTTGCAAATTGCACATTGATTCATCCCTAGAATGATCCAGTTCTGGGGTCCAGATCCCAGGATATCTGAGGATATCCCTGATATCCTCACTTGTTCTCACCTACCCCGGCTTCTGCCTCTTCCTTGTCCATGTGCCCTAAAAGTGTTTTCATTTATAGCAGCAGCCAGCAATTTAACTCTATTTTGTTTCCACCTCTTTTCTTTTTCATCCCAATTACTATACACTTTGTATGTTGTCTTGATTCAATTGGCCAGGGCTAGCCACAACCCAGAGAACAGAATTTGCTCTTTGTTACTCCCCTCCACTCCCCCAGGGGAAAGATAGAAGGGGAATAAGAAATAGAGGTTTAAAGGTTGGAAGTTAAAACTAGAACAAATTTAATGAAATGGGCAAGGGGGAGTAACAGGTGGGAAAAGAACAAAATATATACATATATACACAACCCAATTCCGATGATTGCCGATATAAGTTTCCAAAAGTCCCTCATGGCAAAGCTGATGCAGGAAAAAGGGTCCAAAGCTCTTCCCATCACCCAATGGATTCGGATTCTGCAGAACAGGTGGTGAGCTGGTAACAAAGACGGGATTCTTCGTCTCTCCTGACATCTCAACGTGGCAAGAAGAAGAAGAGCAGGAAGAAGGGGAGGAGCTTCCCATTTTCCTGACTCTTATAGAGTTTGGCAGGAAATGGGAGGGAGTATGGATTCCTCAGCTTTCTCCAGCCCGAACCCCTTTTCACAAAGGGTCCTAAATTCCACCCTCGCTCTTTGGGTCCTTGCAAAAAACCGTAAGATTTGTCTGTCCCCTCAAACCATAACATATGTGATTTCTGTTGATGGGGATACTGACATGCTGCTTGTTCCTTCTAGTCATTGTAATTTCCTTCTGATATCTGGAGCCAACTGACCCATAAACAGTATATTAAACATTTTCTGATTATTTCCTCTGTAGCATCAAAATCAGTCCATTTCCTGATGGTTTCACAGATTCTCTCATAAAACACTGGTGGTTCCTTCTCTGATCCTTATATATATAATTTAGACAGATTCATATAATTTAGACAGATTCTTTGGTTTATGGGCCCCATGTTGAATTCCATATAATATCAACTGTTGACACTACTTTAGCCTTTCAAGCCCCCTCCCAGTATTAGGATTCCATTCTGGGTCCATGCTTGGTAAGAACTAATTCAGGTCTTGTTAACTATTTCTACATTCCCCTTACTAACATATGCCTTTCCTAACACTATCTGACTTTCCTCCAAGGTAAAGAAAGTGTTCAGGATTGCCCTTACTTACTTCCAGTTAGGATTATGATTTAACATAGCAATTTCTAATAGCTGATACATGGCTTCTGAATTACTCTAGCAGATCCAAACAACACCCTCTTTGAATTCCATTTATAGGAAAATGGAGCATTCTGGGGATCGTTTGGAGAGGCTGACCGTACTAACAATTGTACACCTTCTGCTACTTCCTCCCCTTCCCCCTTAATTTATGATCATTACAATTCTGAGAATGCATGTTCTTTTTAACTTTTGACCCAGCAAACATAACCATATAATTTTTTATACCATATTTCTTTTGGATATCAGGTTTTCTAGAAAAAGTCTTAAAGGCATCAGCATGTGGTACCTCATCCCATTTTTCCATTTTATGACAAAATAACATTAATATAGTACTACATTTCAAAGACTATAGTGACCATATTTCCCCACAATTCAATTTATAATTTGGCAACCATTGGTTACAATAAATTTTCATTTTGTCATTTGTAATTAAACCACCCCCCAACGTGTTCCAGTTTTTCAAGATGCATCCAAGAGGGGAGCAAGGAGGAATTACTTTTAAGCTACTGCTGCAAGTTTTCCCCAAGGCTACCTAGTCAGAACGTCCCTTACTTATGTGAGTTTACCCTGATGCAACTTATGCAGAGAATAAATCAATTACTCATGAATAGATGGTTCTCCATTCTCCCTGTAGAAATATATCTTTTATGTGTTGCACCTTTGAGTTGCCAACACCCAACACTGGAGTGGACCTAGAGGAGTCCCTGATCAATGGGCTGGTGCACACTGGAGTCCTGTCCAATTCAATCCTCTGCTGTTGGGGACAGTAAAATAATCTGAGCAAGGCCTGATGGTAGTCCCATCTCGGTGATCAAAACCTTGTCCCAAAGCAGGGTCCATTTACCCAGTGTGCAAAAATCCAACCTGCACACATTCAAGATACTTGCTTTATTCCAGTTCCACGCAGAAGGGGATCCTAGGTGGTAAATCCACAAAGCTAACACACATTTTGAGACATGAACCAGGTCTTCTATAGAAAATAGTAACAAAGAAGAACCTACCATAAAAAAAAATGATTGGTCAATTATTTTGTCACTCCCAACTTTACAGATGAAGGCAGAAATTTGTCATTCCCACTCCTAACTTTACATAAGAAGATGGAGATTTACTGTTCCCTTATCCTCAAGGTTCCAGCATTTACCTAGGTACAATGCTGCCTTAGACTCCCCAGCCCTGGTTGTGAAATCTGGAACCTTTGTATTCAGATTGTAATTAGCTATATAAAGGGTACAATTTTAACAATCTTCATGTTATCTCTTCCTTTCTCAAGACTCTGCCTCCATTTTTAATTTTTTTTTAAGCTTAATATTCCATTATCCCCTCGTCTTGCAAAACATCTCTTTGTCACCCTTTCAATGTAAGTGTTTTAAAGAGTACATATATACCTTCTAAGAGCTGTGTTTTGATTATTTTTGATACTACTTTAAATAGTAGAAGTATATGAACTTTAAATTTTAAGAATCATAAAAACGTTGTGTACCTTATTGCCAGGAAGAAAGAGAGAGAACAGATGGGAACTCTTGAAGGAAATGGGGAGGAAGGAGCAGAGGGAGTAGCTCTGGAAAACTCATCCAGTTGATAAAAGACACAGGAGTTTCAGGGTAATACAGTGTGAGGGTTATGCTCAGTTTGTCTCCCTGGGGCACAGCTGATGTTTTATTCCATCATGATGATTGTCTCACAAAAGAAGTTCAAAGATCTCAGTTCCTAATTCTTCTCTTGGATTATCTAGTGTTTGTAGTAACATACTACAACAGTGGTCATCTTTGCTACAGCCAGTGAAGAGTGAGAGGAATCCTGATTCCACTGATATGTGAGACGCTTTTGGTGTTTTCTTTTGTGGACATAAGGTACTTTTGGTTTTTGAGATTTTTTTTTCACACCAAAGATCCCACCAAGCTGTTTGGAGGAATCTGTTTCGGTGTGCTTTAGTAAGTGTAACTGAGTGTGGAGAGCTTCTCCTGGGTTGTAATCGCTCTGACATTGAAGGAATCAGTTCTTCAAACACTGAAGTAATACTTCCATCACAGTGCCATGGACTTTTACGGGGAACCAACTGTGTTTAAAACTAAAAATACGCCTAATTTACCTACTGCTTCGGGGACTATCTCTGCTTTTTATTCAAGCCTTTTATTTCTATAAAATCTGTCAACTTCAATGAATTGCTAACACATCAATAGAATAACTTGTAACTGTTTTTCATGCATTTAAACCAATCTTTCTGGCAACAGTCAGGTTTGTATTTACAGGAGTCCAAAAAGTTTCAGAATACTTCAGAACTGTAAATAATTAGTAAGAAAAGACAAAAAGTAGGTTTTTAGAAAATGTAACTGTGAATACAGCATGTATAAGCTGTCAGTTTTGTTATCCAAATTTGTGCTTTTTATCATTGATGGAGGTATTAATAAGGCCTCAGTGTCTCTTTTGGTACAACCGAGTATTCATAAGCATGAATACTTCTATGTAAAGTACTATTATACAAACAGCTCAAAAATAATTAAAAGAACCATTACAAAATATGCACTTTAGCAATTAAAAATACAAGTGAGAAGAAAGTAAGAACTAACAATATTTAAAAGCATGCAACCCGTTAATCTTTGAACAAATGAAAAACGAAACCCAAGGAAACAAGTGAAATCTTCCCTCATAACTATCTTCTGTGATAATAATACTGTGTTGCTAGCATGTAGGTGCTTTGCATCACACTGGTAAGAGTACTGTTTGTCCTGCATTATGTATATTGATTAGGCTAGCAAGCTCCATCAGAGCAACTGACTTGTTGGTGACTTTGTTGATTGATTTGTCAAAAGTTTAGGCTAGAGCTGTGCTGAGGGGTGGTGCCAGGAATAGCTTAAAAGTTCTTTGTGATTAGTTTTTTCCCCCTTATGTATATATAAAGCAGTGAAAGCCATTCATGTGGACTATCTAAAAGACCACTATGTAGATTCTAAATCTTGTCTTTGCCAAACTTGGGTGGTTTTCACAGGAAAAGTAGACCATATTGTGTTAACGTTTCATCTGTAAAAATTATGATTGTTAGATTAAGATAAATGAAAGCAAGAAAACCTCATGTGTGGAGCAGAACGGAACTGTTGTGAGGGGTTATATCCTAGGCCAGGCTATGATCTACAGAAATTCTTCTCTTCTAAATAAAAATCAGTGAATAAAAATGTGCTTTGTCTGGAGAGGAACCAAAGGTTGTCTTTTTTATTTCTGTAGCATCTTTTTCTCTCATTTTGCTATCTTTCTTTTCCTGGAAGCAGCATATGTGTTCTGAAATGTTTATACATTCTAATAACCATGACGTGACCAAGCATATGTACATTGATGATCAAAGCAACCCAGAATACTCACAAGATCACAATAGCTGCCTGTATACACAGCTTGTTGATTGGAGCTCCCTTGCGGTTAGCTCTAGAGTGACCCTGCTGGTATTTCTGCAGAAACCTTTCACAAACCCTGCGAGACATGTTCATTTGCTGTATAAATTAGTCTGGCACACTGTGCAGTCTGCAGTTCTCCCACCTGCTTTTTCTGTGATGAGAGTGGGTGAAAGAGATGATTCCAGGCTACCTTCTGAAAAACATCTGGTATCTGACCTGCCTCGCTGCCATGGTAGTGATTGTAATGAGGCTATCTCCTTTTCATTAGACTCCTTTGGTTAAACATCTTCTATCATTTTAATTGCAAAACATACCCTTGATCAGATTTAAAATAGGCAACTAAAACCACATGATCTAAAATTAAAGATCAGAGCCCTCTTTCCCATCTTGTGTTTTGTTCAGTGGCTGAGGATGGAACACTGGCTTAATGTTATTGGAACTTGTAGAAGGTTTTCTCTCTCAGTAGTGCCCAAAAAGCAAAGTGTCTTTAAAAACTAACCTCCTTTTCTTCCCTTCCTTCCAATTCCCCCATTTTCACTGTGAAAACCTAACTTGTACCAGACTGAAATTTGAAAATATTTGGTAAGATGTGAATTGACATGACATACCTGTGTTGGATACCAAAATCCAGACTAAGCTTGTATTAGTTAGCCTTATTTTTCTGCTTTTCTTCATGACCTCCAGAGAAATAGTTAAGAAATAATAACTTACATTTTTTGCCAGTTGAATAAGTAGAGTGTTCAAAAAATGAACCACACTCTTTTTTTCTCCTTCCATGATATTTTCTTTTTTTTGATGACACGAAAGTAAAGATTTGAAAGACATATCAGTAATCATCTGGCTATCTACTTATGAATTTAATTGGAAAATATTGAAATTTATTTGATCCATGTGGTTTTTCAGCCTGAGATCCTGACAAAGAAAATGCAATTGTGCTTTCCTTAAAAATCAGGAAGAGACCTTCAGAAAACCTTTCTGAAGTACGTAAGACCCAAGCAGTAGCTTACATGAGATTACATTCTCAGCTCTTGTTTCTTATGGCAACTTAAGATAAGAAAGCTTCTTAAAATACATAATCATGTATTGTTTTAATTTCCATTATACAGCCTGATGGTTACAATTTTGATTCAGTGTATGTGCAGAGCCTCACTATTGCAATATTTGATCTCACAATCACTAAAAAAACCCGATAAATGAACAAACAGCAAAAGTAGACCTGCCAGTACAGGGGTCCTGACTACCTCATTGGTTGTCCCGCACCTGAGACCTACTCCACTTGTTGAGTTCACAGTGTTCTCATTGGAGCTGTCATGCTCTCAGTGTTGGCATTCAGCCCTCACTGCTAGAAGTACACAGATCACTACAACTATCTGGAGCTGAGTATAACTTTGTATCTTATATTGACCTTGGGGTTAATATTAGTTCATTATTATTATTATTCTGTCAAATCTGTTTTCATTTAAACCCACAGGTCTTCCTTCCTCTTCCTGATTCCCCCTCCCAGGTGGGTTTGGCTGACAGAGAAACTGTCTAAACTCTGACATAGTCTTATAAAATATTGTAGATTTTCTAAGATATTACTTCTGTTTCTTGATATTTCTTGTCATTTCATTTGCTGAAGTGGTTAAGTGGGGTGGAGTGTAACAGCATTTGAGTCACTTCCTTCTCTGCTGGATATTTGAGACTCCTCTCTGATTTATTAGAGTATGAAGTTGATAAATAGTATCAGTTAAGGTTTCTAGCCTCATTTTATCTTTACATTTAGAAAAATAGCAAGTTTCTTTCCAAGAAAATGTGAACAATGGAAGTTTTAAGCATACATTTTTAAAGGCTACCAATTCAGATGTTTAGTTGTCTGTTAAACCCCTACTTCTCTGCAAGACAAGGCCATTTATTTCTCACTAGCTGAAAAAAATATTGGATAACAAGTAGCACTTATCTATACCACGTATTCTTGTTTTTGTTGACTTCAAACTCCAATGCTTATTTGTAGTGGTAAAAATTCTTACTAGTGGTGTTTGGAACTAGTGATTTTTAATTAGTAGGCTCCACCGAGGAAGTGATTGCACTTTCTGAAATACTTCTCACCTTCTGTATTTCCAGTGTAATATTTAGAATCTCAATTTTCTTTGAAGTGCCTCTGTATGCCAGTTTCAGCACCTGTGAAAATGAGTCTGTGTTCTGGAACTCCCCTTTTTGCTGTCCATCTCCCTTCCTTCAGGCAGAAACAATAACCACAACAATAGTTTTGGCTGACAGTAAGATCAAGATTTGGAGCAAGACTCAAAAAATTAGTCCAGCATGGGTTCCAAAAATAAGAGTGAATGTTCCCCTCTTTGTTCTATGAAAACTTTAATGTTTTGCAGTTTGGAATTACAGAGATTGATTTGTTCCCTGTCAAGCAGAATTTTTAAACTAACATTAATAGGAGCAGAGCCTGGGTATATAGTTTTAATTTTTACAATTCTGTTAAAAATATATTTTTAGTAAGTAATTCAGCATAAACTAATAGATTATGGCTTTGATTAGGTACATGTGGAAGATGGGTCTATGCCAAATTAAATTAACAAAAAACTTTTAAAAGGATGGTTGAAAACTGTATACCATATCGCTTTTCCATAGTAACACTTCTGAAATTTTAGTTAGGACAATTCAGAGAGATCTGGAGACTGTCTCTCTTTCCCTGCCTTCCTTTTATTTGAGCCTGAAGATGGAGATTTGGGGGCAGACAGCTCAGGAGAAAAAGTGTAGCCCTTTAATAGTCTTTCCGAATCCTTAGTGTCTCAAATGTCCTTATAAACATTTTAAATAACTATTTAATGTGAAAAATTACATTTTTGTTTCTACAGTCAAGTCTAGTCTCTCTCCCCTACTATGCATTAATAATATTTTTTCCAATGACAAGCTTAGTGGTCTGTATGTTTAAAATGTAGACTTATTTTAATTTTAAAATAAAAACTAATACTTGTTTATATGTTGGTTTAACCTTAACAAACCCATAAAATTTCTGAAAGCTTGTTGAACATGCTGTTTTCCTATATCTTGTTTTCTTCCTTCTTGTGTTCAAGCTATAGAACACAAGTTCCTCTTTTTTTTATTGGCTCTTGCATTTCATGTTGTTCTGGTCTCTATCTTGGCAGGACTAATGACATGAGATATGTTTGAGAAATCTCACTATGTAAACCTGAAGTAGGTATATTTTTGTTTTCCTCTCTTGTAAATACAGATGAATACTGTACTGTGAGTAATAGTCTTTCTTTTTCTTAAAATAATGGATTCTATAGCAAGCACTCCTATTACTCACAAAACTTCTAGTTCCATGTCTGCATAGGCAACTGAAGAGATCGTATTACCTCTTAAAGACACTGCAAGTGTAGCAGGAAAATTTTGTATGTTTGTCTCGACTATAATAGTTTATTTTTAAATTGTGGAGTGCTTCTAATTATTTTTTTTTAAGATATGATGAGAGCGTGTTATTTCACTAAGCAAAATATGAATTTTAAGTTCTAATGCAAACATTCTTCTGATACCTAGTTTTCAACCTTTTTTTTGTTTACTGGGAACATTGTTATAATGAATATACTGCTTTTGACATAAGACAATGCACTGATTTCACTTGTGTAATTCCTGCAAAGTTTCTTCATTGATTCTTCCATGTGACATAAAGTTAGTTACTGGCAAGGATTAAATAACTTAAAGAGTAGTTGCATTTGTGCAGTCTTTGTGTCCATAGCTACATATCCTTTCCTTTGTTACTAGTTCCAAAGTCCAAAAAAAAGGAGAGATCAGGTTCCATATGCTATAACTAGTCTTACTATTTTTATAACAATACATCTGTCTGCTTGAAGTGTCCTCACCTGCCATACTTCAGATCTTTTCTTGGAGTCCTGTAAACATATAGCTTTGTGCTGTTTGCTAAAATTTAAAAGAGGAAAACTAATTGTCCAGTGCTTAAGTGGTAGTGGTGCCTTTGGTCTTTTGATGTCAGTCTGTGTGGCACAATATTTGTTCTTGCTGGCACTTTTTTCTCAAAGTCACTGCCATCATGGTAGCAAGTTCATTCATACATTAAAAATCACATATTATATGTTATTCTGTACCAGTGCCAAAATCTTGGTAGTGTTCTAGATAAGAACACTAGAAAAGATGCTTCTAGATTGCTTCTAGAAAAGATGACATTTAGACGGGTACATGAACATAAAATAAATCTTCAAAAGGAAAAAAAAATCTCAAAGTAGCTTTTCAGCCTGTTGGATGGTGTTAGCAAAAGCAACCAGTCTTTAGTAGGAATAAAATTCATGTGGTTTGTTTATGAAATTTGCTGTTTGGTCAGCAGTTGCTTCTGCTAGGAAAAGGCCAATGCTTTCAAAGTTGGACCTAAATGTTAGATACGTAAAACAGTATTATGGCCCTGAATAACTAACCCCCATTATTAAAACATCTGTATCTATTCCTGAAGTCATTGGACAGAATTATTTTTTGACGTAATATCAGTGACTTGCTTAGTAGCAAAACAAGTACTTTGTTCACAGTTTTTCTGTGTTCTTTCCTAATAGACTAGGCACAGAATACATCAACACATTAATAGATGTCTAATTTTGGGCAGCAGTAACTCCACACCCTCTTTCCCATTACTTGAATGCTACTGAAGTAGTTTACATTCTGTGAGAATCAGTTTTTACTCCAGCTAGTAGGCACATGTTATACAGGGCCATTTGGTCTGGCCTTGATTTTTGCTGCATCTGCTGGTCTGTGACAGCATGCTACCCAATAATCGCTTGGCTTCTAGGTTATTCCGGGGCAACAGAAAGTTTCCTATGCTTATCTCTGCAGTGGGGATTTGGTTGCTACAAAATGTCAGGTGTTACTGTAATTCTTTTAATTTTTCTTTCACTAAAAATACTGCTCAATATTTATAAAAAATATTTATAAAAATACCTGCTCAGTATATAAAGATGATAATGTGTGAACCTTCAGTCTCAGAAAGTGGTAACAGTCTGTCTGACTCTACCAATAGGATTTGTTTGTTTAAGTTGTGCAGTTTTTTAATTTTAATCTCTTAATTAAAATATAGAGAACTGAAAAAAGAACAACTGCCTTAAGGCATTTTCTGCATACATTTTAAAAAGGAATTAAGTTGAGGAATGGGACAGTTACATTCAGATAAGAATTTGAATCCAGAGATTTTAGTTCTGAGAGAGAATATGCAGACATGAATCCTGATAGTCAAGAGATTACTGATTTTGTTTTGCAAGGGAAAAGGCCATACTTCTAGCATTATATTAAGTTATCAATAGCATTACAGGAAGATACTGACTCTGAAAAACATAGGAATAATGACTTTTTCTATTCTACAGAATACGTGTAAGTCAAAACATCAGATGCTTCATTGTTGCACTTACTGAGATTCATTACATGGTATTACCTGAGGCTTTAACACTTCGAGGGAAAGTTTACATTCCCCTTGTTAATGGGAATGGAGCTCTTGATACAAGATAAATACTTGAAGCAAATGGTGAATAGTTTTACTGCAGCACCTGGTTGTCCCTGAATGTTTTATACTGAACTTGAGTATTGTAGTAAAGTTGCTTTTTAGTTAAAAGAAATATTTGTGAAAGGGAATGAAATATGTATCGCTTGTAGAAACAGGATAAGGGACCTCCTTCTGTTTAGCTTGGTCTGATTAATGACTCACTGTTGTGTCCTTAAGTCAAGCCACTTTTTCCACCTAGATATGACTATGCTGTTCACATTAGCAAAGGATGCAGTAAATATAGCAAGCTTATTGTACTGTTTGCTCATCCTGTTGTAAATTGCATTTGAATATCATGCTGTCTTCTTTAGAGATAACAACAGACCAGGCTTGTTATGATTTCCTGAATATTGTAATGACAACATGAGGAGATATGTTACAATAGGGTTTTGGGCACCTGCATTGCAGGAGGCAGCTCTAAAGTTTTTCAAAACCATCAATTTTGAGAAAATGTCTGCCTTCCTTCAGCTTCACAGTATTAGGAGATAGGCTTTCTATATTAGTCTATCACATTTTGTTTTTGACCTCACATCTCAGGATTATTTCTTAACTGTGGGTTTTCACTCTGTTCTCTGCTAGATCTCATATTGAGGAAGATGTTGGAAATGTTTAATTTTCAGATTACAGATTCGTGAAAGGATTGTGTAAAATGACTTTTACTTGGGTGTGTTTAAGCTTTTAGGGATGTAGCTAAAAGCTTAAGTGTTAAGTTTGATTAAATTATAATTGCATGTAGTATATGAGAATATGCTTTTAAAATTTGTATGAATTTCAATTCTTCTTTTATGTTCAGTGTTCTGTTATCTATTAAGGAGAAATTTTATGGAGACAAACAGTCTGATTGGCAATGATTTAACTTCTTACCTGTATGGATTGTTTCAAGGGTTGAGCTAAACCTTGAATGAAGATGTCAGTTGTAACTTTAGTCCTTACACTGCCATTTTTATGTGAGAAATATTTTTCATCTTTTTGGGGAAGTGTGTGGAAAATTAAGTTTAAAAGTGTCAAGTGGATATTTTATTGGTGTAGCTGCCAGCACATCAGCAGATTTCCTCCCCTACTAAAGAACTCAGTAACTTCAGAAACACCTCTAAAAACATATTGGGTGTCTGTGTTTTACCCTGCAACATAAAGAATATTCCATCTCAACTAATTTAGGTGCAAACAAATACAGTTTACTGGAGTAGAGAAAATGTAGGCAAGACACTGACATCAAAAAACTGGGAGTGTTTTGCAGTGTTATATCTGATCCCCAGTTATGGTGCAATACATGGGATAGAGTACATACATGGGAAACATCCTTTTGAAGATACTGAACAAAAAATACAGTAGGCAGAAAAGCACAGAAATGTTTTCTGGAAACAAACCTGTGAGATAAAATTCAAGAGCTCTTGATTGTATGTGCTGTAAAAGCATTTCCAATTCTGTAATTCAGTAAACTATCTTTGAGATATTATAATCATGCCTTTTTGTTTATCATGTAACATATGGTCTTTTCTTTTTCAGATCGAATTCAGTTACCCAGAAATATGATTGAAAACAGTATGTTTGAAGAAGAGCCTGATGTGGTTCACTTCGCAAAAGAGCCTTGTTTACATACCCTGGAGCCTGAAGTAGAATATGAACCAAAAAGCTCCTGGCTCTTGGTACGTGGCCTCAGAGAGCAAGAAATGGACGATGATGAAGAGGATTATGAGTCATCAGCAAAATTGCTGGGGATGTCCTTCATGAACAGAAGCTTGGGTCTCCAGAATAACATATCTGTCTATAGACAAAATTCGAATGGATCATGTTCATTGCCCTCTACAAGGACCGTGGCTATTTGCACAGTTGTTCTTGTGATTGCAGTTTCATTAATAATGGCCATTTGTCGGAGTGGGAAGAGCGGTCCCGGAGTAATGATGAATCCCAATGTGGGTATGGTCATTCTCCTTTATTCTGTGACAAAGCATTGCTTTTATACAGTTACTAGCTGTGCATATGATTATAAGGCATACATATGATTGGTACAAGCATAATAACAAACCAGGTGCTACATATTGATTGGTATAAGCATAATAACAAACTACTGATTGGTACAAGCATAATAACAAACATATTGATTGGTACAAGCATAATAACAAACCAGGTGCTACATACTGATTGGTATAAGCATAATAACAAACTACTGATTGGTACAAGCATAATAACAAACATACTGATTGGTACAAGCATTGGTACAAGCATAATCTTAGTACAGCCTCCAGGACATGCCTTGACTTGTCGCACCCTTCACAGTTCTGCTTATCTTACTCAGCTCCTTGGATTCTGTTTATCACGTAGTCAAGGACAGTTACGGTTCCTGGAGACGGCTGCAGCTTCTATTTTTTGTTACAGGCCTCAGAGCCTCGGTTGCTCATATACAAATCATGACCACGTCCTTCTAACCATTCTTCCACAGCCATTTATCTTCTTCCCAAGTGTACCTTTACCAAAGAAGGGTGCCATAAAAGAAATCATACAATGGAACTAATATACCGTTTGGCAACCAATGGAAGACTATTTCCATGGGCAAAAATTAGACTTCCTCCTGATGTTGTACCACTGCATTATGATCTTGTCTTACAGTCAAACCTAACTACTCTGAAATTTGCAGAGTCTGTAAAGATAGTTATTAACATCGTCCAGGTAACTTGGAAGATTGTACTTCACGGCTCAGGACTTAATATCACCAAGGCAACCATTACTTCAGCAGGAGGGCATCAAACAAAGCCAGTTGAATTCCTGGAATATCCGTTGCATGACTAAATTGCAGTCATGACTCCTGAAGCTCTCCTCGCTGGACAGAATTACACTGTCAACATAGAATATTCATCTAATTTATCAGATACGCATTATGACTTTTACAAAATTTCTTACAAGGATGAGAATTCTAAGCAAAGGTATGCCCACAAGTGCAACTTCTCTCTTCTGTCACTTCTAGATTGTGTTTTAATAATAGAAATAACAAGGGTTGCCTTTTCTATTGGATGTTTTGTACAACTGATTCCTATTGATTGA
Organism: Aegotheles bennettii; assembly: GCA_013398125.1. Taxonomy (NCBI): domain Eukaryota; kingdom Metazoa; phylum Chordata; class Aves; order Caprimulgiformes; family Aegothelidae; genus Aegotheles; species Aegotheles bennettii. The sequence goes on along the minus strand of VZRW01002375.1, from coordinate 13,978 downwards.
AATTTTCTGATCTTGAAACCTCTGATTACTACCCACTGCTGGTTTTTCAGGTTGGCAGTGATGAAATTATTACAAGAAGTGCAAGGGCAATGAAGAGTGACTTCAGGGCCCTGGGACGACTGGTTAGGGGGTCTGGAGTGCAAGTAGTGTTTGCCTCTATACCTCCTGCAAGAATGGATGAAGAGGTAAACAGGAAGAGTTTACAGATCAATGAGTGGCTACGTGACTGGTGCCAAAGGCAGGTCTTTGGGTTCTTTGATCATGGGCTGCTATATGAGACACCTGGCTTGCTGGTGGCAAGTGGAATGCATTTGTCCCAGAGTGGGAAAAGGCTTTTGGGGCAGGAGATTACAGGGCTCATTGAGAGGGCTTTAAACTAGATGTAAAGGGGGAAGGGGAGACAAATGGGTCTGTTAGGGACGAGCCCAAGAGCTAGGGCCTGAAGAAAGATGGTCTAGGGAGGATTTTCAATCATTGAAGAGAAGGGATAGATGTTTAGGCCCTGACCACAAGGCCTCCTGCCTCCCAGGGGTCCCACCAGTGAGCTTTGCTTGCTTTCTGAAATGCCTGTACACCAATGCACGCAGTATGGGGAATAAACAGGAGGAGTTAGAGGTCTGTGTGC